>CAJQZM010038907.1:0-18160 GCA_907164665.1 Colias nastes
GCAAACTAAGCGTGTTTGCATTACGCGGCCCGCGTCGCCCGACCCCCCGCCAGTTCCCCTACGTTTCTCTGCACAAGTACATTCGTTTCCGTACTGTATAGATATTGTAATACTGTGCCACTAGGTACCTAGTCTAGTTTCATGTTCAAAATTACTTCTTACTTTAATATTTTTCGCATTAATCGTTCGAGTCATATCTCTTGTCCTATAGGACAACGTGAAATTAAAACCCATAATAAACTAATGATTAAAATATACCTTTGATTATTAAAATGACATGTTAGATCATTAATAATTATAAAACTTGTATTCCAATTGAATACGTAATTTTCCTTAGTCTTATTTTTGCATTTGTAGGTACCTATGTTTAATGTTTATATTCACATTAAAAAGCTTGTTAAGTAATCAGTTGAAGCTACTTAGGTAATCCTTAATTGTTCATCATTTTACCAACAATAACATTTTAAACACCATAACGAAATACGTCGACGCATAAATTGTTAATTTCCCAACAAACAGCTGATAACATGCAATAATGAATCGGTTGGTGGTTATTAAAATAGCAATTTTAATTCAAATTCGATTCTGAATCACTAACAATCCGTATGATCGAGGTTGTTATTTATGCAACCGCTGTTTTCAAGTGAAAATCATATAATTGATGTTCTCGCCATGTAACTAGTATATTAATAACAAATGTATCATTCGACGGGCGGGAAAAGTCGTGATAGGTGTTGAATGTTGAGTTGAATTATACAGAGTTATCTAATTTTGCATGCGTTGTTTGTGATGTTTATAATAAGTAAACAGAATTTAATTTTAATCTATAACACTTCTTAGTGATGGCTTAAGTACCTGCGTCGACTTTTTTAACATTAGGACCGGCTCTATCTTTGCGGGAAAGAACATTTTTCCGTATACCCTACTTGGGTTTTTTTTACACATTTAATGCATAATATAATTATGAAATCATAGGTAGGTACCTACATAGGTTATATTATTATGATTTAAAAGCAGCTTCACAAAAAACAGTAGATAGCCATTTCAGCCAGTTCATCAGGTTTGGTTCATAAGTTTGACATATTTTATTATCTGACTTTCCTGCTTTTTGTATAATTTTCCAAGGAATTATAAACGTGCCTATTTCTTTCATATACTTACTTAATCATAATTAACTAGGTACATAATATTAAACAATCGTAAAGAAAAAAAATCGACAAATATATCTTTACTTATAGAATAAATGTTTCATTTATTGTTTGCAGAAGACACACCTGAATGGGATCGCTTGCAACTCGGCTACAAAAGAGAAACGACGGAAAACAATACCACTTGTCTCTAAACCAGATACTCTTGCGAAGACTAACAAAGATGAAAACAAGGAAGCAGAGGGTGAAGATATGGTTGTTGACCAAACGATTGATTTAACTTTTGATTAAATAATATGAACTAAATTCATGCTTTTTATTGTGAACTTTTAGTCTATGTATAGCCCTTTTATTTAGATTTCTACATTAGCACTGTTTAGTATGTCTATTACTATAGGATTTTAAATAATAAATGTAGAGAAAAATTATTTGATTATTTGGTGTTTTTTTAGCTACGATTCAACTCTAAGTACAGATTTTAGAAATTATTTCGATACAAAAAAGCTAAACTATAGTGTGCCATACGCCCATATAATAGCTATTATATTTTATCAATAAGCAGCTATTGAGGATGTAATAAGCATTTTACTCCACCGGTATTTTCGATAACTTTCTAGAAAATTTAGTTACCATGAGATGGACCTCTCTAAAACGGTCGAACGTTCAAATAATTAATATGGATAGGTAAATAAGCAGACAAAAGCGAAAGCATGCTGGCGCAAACCAGGGACATGGCTGAGCGTGCCGCCAAAAAACTCGTTATAACCAAACACAATTACCTACAAACAAACAGAAATGGGTGTGGAGTCGGTGTTGTTTTGTTTTTTCCGTCTGCATGTCAGATTCATACATCGCGCTTAATTCAGAAATTATAAATGTCTAAAGTGGCAAAGTGTGTTCCTGATGTTAGGAATTTAGGATGCATTTTTCCATAATATTTAATAATTATCTAGCGAACTTATTTAAGTATAGGAATTATGCCCGAATTAAAAAATAAATATTATTACAATTTGTAATTCTTTTACATACCTAATATGGAATGTAACCCTAAATGCCTGGATCCTGTTCCAAACATTTTAGACATACCGACACTTCGAGTGTTATTTTTATAAATTTTCTTCTAATATTGTACATGCGACTCTACGTATGTCCCTGTGCCAGGTAGTTAATTACTCCTATAACGACAGTTAGAGCATAATGAGATTTTTGCAATTCAACAGTAGCACATTACAGGGTGTTTGTCACCTCCCACTGACCCAGGGGTTATTAGGCGGGCTTGTTAATGAATTTCATGTACGCTGCAAATGCTTGACGTGTGTTTTATATCTTTTTATAATTAACATTAGTATGTTTTGTTTTTACTGGTGATAGCTGGTCTAAATTAAACTTTGGTGTAAATTGCAGTAAAAATGATAGCTTCAATAATAGGTAGTACTTACTCCAGTTTCTAATTTATAATATACTTATCTCCAAATCAATCTAATCTGTTAATTACTTTTTGCCTATCTACTTACCTATGTTTAAAGAGATAGGTAGGTAATTAAGATATTTTCGAATTTATAATACTTCCAAATTTTAAAGTATAGCAAGAGGATTTTCCATTTGAAAGCCACACGAAACACCTCACTGATGCTGAATCATGTCTATCTATGCAGAGAGAAGAAGCAAGTTACCGATAAGATAAGTAAGTAAGTAGGTATAGAGTGCGAATCGCGACAAACAGAAGGCAGACACGAAGATACTGCTTTGGTATGGTAACCTCCCCGATGCTAGTTTGACATGATTACTGATTAGTACCTAACGCTTCCCTATCTATGTACAATTTTATTAGATATATTATATTTTAGAAGACATCTGTGCTGTCAAAATATCAACAATAGGTAGATACAATACAAAACTTATATTAGAACATACAGCACAGAAAGTGGACTTATCACATAATAGTGATCTCTTAGCAATCAACCAATAACTTAGGATAGGTACCTACTGAGCTTTATTGTATAGCTACCACGCTGTTTACTCAAAAGATGCATAATGCAATGTCAATCTAAGGATAATTTGTCAAAATCAAGAAGAGTATCATCCAAAAAGCGCTATCACGAGCTGTTAAAATGCAATACTATTAATATTACTCGTGGACACACGTTCAAATTCCTACAACTAATAGCATAGCGATCTGGTCTATGTCTAGCAACGGGTATACATGAGAGCAGATAGGCCTGCGGTGCTCATTAAAATATGTAAATGCTGCCGAGACATTACGCAGATAGGTGCTTCTGACTTATTGACTGGATTGCTTTAAGCATTGCTAATATTTCGCGTGAAATAGGTATTATTTAGTGCGATGTTCAGTGGTATAAGAGCTCGGGCGTTATGATGGTTGTTTTTAGGTACGTGTTATTTCTCCATTCATATGCAATAATGTCACATTGACCGATGAGATAAATGCTACAGCTGTGCCTAGCGGAGGCTGTTTTTTTTATTCATACAGATGTCTTATTTCAAACTAACTTTCTAGCTTAATATAACTATGTTGTAATTATATAGCAAAATCAACCTTTATACTTCCGGCAGTGTATGAGTTAAAAAGAAACTGATTAATTGAGTAGGTAAGTAATTAATGCCAGTAAATACTTAATAATTGTTTTGCGTACTGAAAGTTCTACAATTTAGAATTATAATTGAAATGGATCAAAGATGACTCATTTGGAGATTTAGCTTTTTTCATTTAGGTACTTTTACTGGTTTTATTCAACAAATAATGAGTGTGCTGATAATATTTGGCAGTAAATTAAAGTTTGTAACTTTTTAGTAGGACTTTTATCGACTGACACTATTTCGTTTATAATAAAAAATATATAATTATTTACGGCAATGGAACTTGTTTTAATTTTAATACATTTTAAGCCTCTACCTAGAGATAAATTCTAATAATATACCGAACTTTTCTTAAATATTTCTCATAGGAATTGATTTTGTTCCTTCCTATCTGTTTCATTTAATCAATACTAATATTATAAAGCTGAAGAGTCTGTTTGTTTGTTTGTTTGAACGCGCTTATCTCAGGAACTACTTCCGGCGAAATTGAAAAACCTACTTTGAAAAATTATTTCGGTTTTAGATAGGCTATTTATCGAGGAAGGCTATAGGCTATATATATATCATCACGCTAAGACCAACAGGAGCGGACTGCGGAGCACAGCTAATAATAGATAATTATAAAAAAACATGACAAAGTTTTTCCTGTCTTCATTATATTAATATACTTACGTCCTACCTAGCTGATTCTTATTCTGTATTTAATTCACTTAATGTAATTTGTAGCGTGGTTTTTATAATAATACAAATTTTTTCTTCTTAATTTTTCGAAATTGTTCGCCGTGCCGTCAACTTTCACTTCTACTTTCATCAAAATCTTTCTTTTCTTTACAACTAAATAACCAGGAAAAAATATCCAACCGAAATCCCCATCTATTTCTAGTAGAATCAATATCTACGGTTTAACTATTACTTTAGTTGCAAAATAATAAAAATGATAAAGTAAAAAGCATGGTCACTATCCACAAATAACCACAATATTGCATAACACCATCCCGCGGTTGTGAACGCATTACTGGTAAGCGGGGCACCTACCGCGCGCAACTATTTAGTATCATTACAAATGTCGCTCTGTCCGTCTGTGCACTGCTACCGTTCCTTATTAATAACGAGCTGATGTTCGCCAAGGGTGGAGAGGTTGTTTTTTTTGTTATTGTTAGGCGATGATTCGACAATTAATTATTTTATAAGTGAAGTTATTGTTGAGAATGGAAGTTTCTTGATATGATAGAGACGACACATATATATATAACATAACAAAAAAAAGACAGATATTTATTCATAAAAGTCCCACTTAAAACACTTTTTTGAATACTCACTTTTTATTTAGTTTTAACAATTATAGAGATACAAGTTATAGCAGACGTAGCTGGGACTATGGTTTGCAAGATAGAGCAAAAATTGAAATTAAAGTTCTAAATACCTTGTTTTTGGGGTTGTTTTACATAGTAACTTAATGTAGCAGTTACTGATATTTATAAGCAATATCTATATTTTAATGCCGTATAATATCGATCATCTTTTTACCACAAGTTAACTGGAACGATATTTTTACGTTTTATCACAAAGTAAAAAAACAAACAAAAGCCAATATAAAGAAAAATCAAAGCAGTTCCACATTTAGCGAACAGCGATCGTTACTGGAGTTCGCTAAGGCAAGCAAGAGTGTTGTTTTGTTCTGTCCTCGTCATTACGTACCTTTCAGCTCATTACAGTTACTGCCAACAGATCACTCGCTTAATTTGTGCATTTCCGATCCGAAGATATTCAAATTTCAACCCTAATGACGGGAGGGAAATGATAATAAAATGTTAATGCTGTGAGAGCGGTTAGTAAGTACAATAAGAGACAGATTTGCTTGACAGACATCTCGTTTGCAGGACAAGTCACGATTAGTTTTTTTGTTTCTATATTATTTATGAGGCGAGCGAGCCATGTCGATTATATCAATGTTTGTAGGTATACAATATTGCATGAAGTGTGTTTGGCAAAGATATTTAATATTCTCAAATTATCCCGTAATTTTATTCTGGTAGGATATATCTTAGGGCAAATATTAATCAATTTATTATTTTTTATATCTTAACAGTACCTACCTACGTATTATCATATAATATAATGTAATCCTTAATGTAAGCAAGTGATTTCCAAATCGTTCAAAATCATCATAATTTTCGGAACATCTCTGAAATAAATTCTCATTATTTTGGCAATTGAACCCAGAGCTTACCCACTTACAAAACAAGCTCTCAACCAAAGCGAGTTATAAAATTAAAATTAAAATTAAAAATGTTGGCGAGAGAACTAAAAATACTTGGCTCATAAAGCGACGTCAAGAAAAATTTATTCGCAATTATTTCCTTCATTATGATAATTAACGGCAAACGGAACTAAATGGTAATTATTTTCTGCTATGACATTTTTATTGCGACAGACTTTCAGTTTTGCGAGATTCACTTGATTTTTTAACACTTTTATGTAGAAATTTCATTTAAACGACGTTAACAATTAGTGCACGAAAACAAACTCGTTGTTCATCATGTTTTATCATCTAAAAGTATCTAATTAGTGATATAATCTCAAGTATAAAAGAATATTAAATAAAAATGAAATAGGATCCCACGCGTTCACGACATAGTTGAAGAGTCAACACACACCTTTTCCCGACTTTGGCAGAATTAAGTCATCTTTCTAGTGACTCATATTATGATCCTAGTGAATGGCTAGAATTCACAAAGTCACAAGGTCTTATGCGTACAAAGTCAATGTTAGAACATGAAAGGTTATGTATGTTAAGAAGTATTTTATTAAATTACAATCGCAAATATTATGCATTATGCTTTTAAAAATAGGTACACAATAGTTTCGTAACGTTTAAACGATTAAATATTAGAGTCGTGTGCATTAAGAGAGATGTAGATTACAACATTCGTTAACGCTAAATAAATATTGTTCCCTTTGAAACGCCTACAATTGCAGCGCTCTCTCCAAAAACTTTAGCTAACGAAAAAGCATGACTCCGGATACATTTTGTACGAGTCGTTTAAAAAATGGATTTCACTGGCCCTTTCAAAAACTGCATTCAAAGGATGTCTTTGATCTGTCAGGTTACCTATACACTATAACAATAGAAGCAAAAAGGGTGCGACAAAATTTTCAGCGACTATTCACCTAGGGTAATATATTTGTGCGTTGAATTATTCATTATAATCAGTGCACTTAGGGACCGTTTTAGCCGTCCTACGCTAATGTTTTCCGAGATATGTATTAGGAGCGGTTAATTCTGTGTTTATACATAGTTTATTTTTGTTCTTGAATATATAAGTTTTAGCTTGTCAACTTTCATTATTTGTTTTTCACGTTGTTTATCGAGTTTTATAAATACCTACGTCATATATTTTCAGAGCTATGGTTATGATGACGTCTACTATAGTCCTTTTCACCTATGATGATTCCTGTGACACTTCATCGTGTTCCGAATTACGTATTTTATGTTTAAAACGCCAAAATAATTTTAGTGCATAATATTTTTATTTTATGGCGGCATTATTACCAAAAATATAAAAATGAAACATCTTAAGCTTATAAATCAAAAACAGTATTGTTTAGTTTAATATAATGAAAAATAAAATAAAATAACACAAAAATATAATACCTACGCAATTCGTGTACATGAAATGGATCGTTGAAAAATCATAGAGTTGGAAAATCATATAATCGGCGCCCATCTTGTGATCGTTTGTCAATCGAGTCAATCGTCAGGTACGAGTGCGTCAGCCTTGTATACAAGTTGCATTTTTATATTGATACTTTACGTGATATTCTGCTATTGTTAAAAATTGTTATTGTTGACTTTTTGTTGTTGTTGTTTGCTAAGTTTCCTTAGTTAATTGTTGGCGAAATGCCGAAAAAACTAATTTTGGTACTTTATTCAAATCGATTTCATTTCCATATAAAATATTATCGATTATCGGAAACAATTGATATGATTTTAGTAAAGACATCTCTACACGTGTCAAAAATCGATGTGTCACAGAAATCATCTTAGGTGGAAAGGACTATAATAAGTTTTACAAGGTCCAGTCACCGAAGTAATTTGTTTTATAGAATACTCAGGATACAAAATATGACATCGAATAGCTACACATTGATGGGAATGAAATAAAAAATTAATCATTTCGTTGTGTAAGTAGTATCAATCCATCGTTTTCCACTCGATTGCGACGCCGCGCCGACTGCAATTGACATTTTTTGGTTTTCAGCCTTAATTATTAATAAAACGGCAAAAAAGAAACAGTCACGGTGGATCCGTGATGAGTTTTACAGTTATTACGGGTTTGATTTGAGATTATCAAGATAGGTACCATCAGTATGATTGTGATAAACTTAAATTCTTTAAACAATGTTAGTAGAGTAATGGATGGTTATTGGCCTTAGTTCTATTGTCTAATGTCTTTTTATTTCTGCTCTAATATAAGGGTACTTAGCTAGTATCCACATAATATTATCTACTCAATTTCTGAAAACATTATACGTTTCTAAAGTCAATGGTTCGAAAAGTATCCAACAGAAACCTATTTTTGTATTTGGAGATATTTAAATTACCCTTCATAAATCAACAAACTATAGTTTATACAACTAAAATATTGAAATCCAATTGATACTATCATTCGGCACCATCCCACAACAGTGAAGCTACTTTCCTATAAAATATCATTGCACGCAAATGAATAATAGTTATTTTATTTTTCAATTGTCCACTGTGGTCCGAGCCGGCAGAATGTCCAAGAATTAATAACGACCGGCCCGACCGCGGACAATCTGTGCTCTTTTTGACTGTACAACAACATTTTTGTAATTTTTTTTCTATTCAGTATCGGATAGTTTTTTGCGGTTGATGACCGTTGGTGCTTTTATGATGGCCGCGTATGTTTTTAATAGGATGTGACAGGTAACTCGTGATGGAAGATGGATCGGCTGGAAATTTATTGGGAATGTAAAGAAAAGTTTTGATGTATGGGCACGCGTTTATGTAAGGTTTTGTAGATATGGAGTGGTTAGAACATAATGTACTGATTGTATGTGTGTGAGAATAGATTAGATCATGAAAATAGAGGTGGAGATATTAAATATTTAGTTGAATTTCAATTTGGCCTGAAATAGCGATGAAATGATTTAGACAGGTATTTTTTTCATTCACAATTCACATTTCAGGGGTTCACAACTTACCTATAAGTAAGTCATAAAAATATTAATCTAGTCCTCTTTAATCCTAAACAAGCATCCAGTCAATCGATACCCTTTTTTAGGGTTCCGTAGCCAAAATGGCAAAAACGGAACCCTTATAGTTTCGTCATGTCCGTCTGTCCGTCTGTCCGTCTGTCCGTCTGTCACAGCCGATTTACTCGGAAACTATAAGTACTACAGTGATGAAATTTGATGGGAATATGTGTTGTATGAACCGCTACAAAAATATGACACTAAATAGTAAAAAAAAGAATTGGGGGTGGGGCCCCCCATACATGTAACTGAGGGATGAAATTTTTTTTTTCGATGTACATACCCGTGTGGGGTATCAATGGAAAGGTCTTTTAAAATGATATAAAGTTTTCTAAAAAACATTTTTCTTAAAGTGAACGGTTTTTGAGATATCAGCTCTCAAAGTCGTAAAAAGTATGTCCCCCCCCCTCTATTTTTATAACTACGGGGTATAAAATTCTAAAAAAAATAGAGGTGATGCATGCTAATTAACTCTTTCAACGATTTTTGGTTTGATCAAAGTATCTCTTATAGTTTTTGAGATAGGTTGATTTAACTGTAATTTATTATATTTGCTGCTACGGAACCCTTTGTGCGCGAGCCCGACTCGCACTTGGCCGGTTTTTTATTTCAGATAATCATTCATAAAATTCTTAAGTATAGGTATTACATGCAGACATCCTTAATCTTTCTTACAAATTTCTTGGAAATCTCTTAACTATCAGCACTAAATATGCATGCAGTATGTGCAAGGGGAGGACTAGCATTAAGCATTCGCCCATAAATTACAATTAAAAGTCTAGATTATTATCCTAACTCTAGCTTTGCAGAACTAGATGTAAATCTAATTACAGCCGGGTGTCTCTCAAGGACCACCCTAATTCTTTAGTTATCATAATCTTATCTGAGCATATTTCATCACCCTATATCCATCATCAAATTATTCATCTTAGGTTTGTGTCTAATGAAATAATTATATTCAGCAAGTATGGAATAATAGGTACGTTTATTGACGAATTTAGTTTATCTTTTTATGATCAGATGGTGAAATTCCTCGTATTTCATGACAAACTATTGAATTTATTGGGTAATTAAGGAAGATAAAATTAGCTCTTGATAAACAACCAACGAGCTTGATTTTCTCCATTCTTAACACTTAGCCTATAGAAAAAATAGCACATACATTGAAATGTTCAAGATGCTGACAATATTATAAGTGAATTAGAATCGAAACAAAAGCTTCACACGAAATAATAATTTGCCGTAAAAGTAATTGTAAATGGAGAACGTTCAACTATTTTCAGTATGAATATTTAATACGGAACTGTCAATTTAAAACTCGATACAAATTAGCTAAAGCCGGTTCCGAGCTGTCAAATATGATAATGATTCAAAAATAACCACTTAGCTGTAATCGATTCTTGGTGGCGATGCAACGGATGCATTTTCGGTGTACATCACTAGGAAGAGAGCTTAATGAATTTATACGGAATGTGCATTTACAAACACTAGGGTTAACGGGAAGACGAAATTGTCTCTTTGTCAATATGTGCTTTGAATGTTCTTATAATGTACTGCTTAGCGATTTTTGGAAGGTATACATCTCATTTTTAAAGTGTGGTCGCTTTTTTATTGTGTATTTTTTGTTTGTTTCTGAATTATTATTTATTTTATTTATTTATTTAGAAAACAAGCTTTCACATTTATTTAAAACACAATTTTGCGATGCGAAACCTTACGAGGTTTGTAGCAACGCTCACAGTCGCATAAACACCGTTTGTTATTCGCAAGGAAGACAAAAGATGTGCCTACATAAACCGGTTCCTTATCTATTCATGACATACAAATACAGGGTGTTCATTGCAATGTTGTTTTTTATGTTCATTTTATTGTTTTTATTAATTCGTGAAAATATCTTTTGTATATTCTTTTGTAGTTTTTAATATTAACGACCTTCGTGACTTTTCGTGGCATAGAGTTAAGTATAGTGGGCAATAAGAGATTTGACGTACGCTTCCCATAAAAATTATGTACTTTAGGAATCATTAATTTATTGTTAGTTATTTGTCTGGTAGCAAACTGATGCGAAATGGGATTTTGAAAGTTTATGTTATGAAATTGTTCTATGAGAAAAAACTTTTGAAACATTTGTTTTATTGGCAGTACATTACAATAGCTAAATAGTTCGAGAGGTTTATCTTTAAACTTGTTTGTAATATTAATAGGTAAAATTTTTTTGATTATTCTTAGTTGTAAATTTGCGATCCTATCTATGGTATTAAATGTGCGTCCATAACTTGTGATACCGTACTGTATTATCGATTCTGCCAATGATCTGTAGACACAAAGAAGAATTTATTAGATAGTATAAAACAAAGTCGCTTTCTCTGTCCCTATGTCCCTTTGTATGCTTAAATCTTTAAAACTACGCAACTCATTTTGATGCGGTTTTTTAATAGATAGAGTGATTCAAGAGGAAGGTTTTATTAGATTTTAGACAAAGCCACGGGCAGTAAGCTAGTAAAAGATAGAATCAATTTATAAAATAAATAATAAAATACTTTATTACTACACTAGCCCTTCACACTATACGTCCGATTCGGTCTAATAAAATTCACTCAAGTATGAAGTAAGTAGATTTAGTGTCGAAAATTTTACTTATTATGATTATTATGATTGTTTGTAATAAGTCAATTTATAAAAACTAGTGAAATATGAGAAACATTTACGGAAAAGAGATGTAGAATATACATTGTTTCATACGATTTTATAAACACAGAGATAAGGTTATTTTTATAAGTTATAACACAGGTATTATAATAATAATATGCTCCAATCCATTTATCATGAACATTAATCAATTTGAAGCGATTTATTAATAAAGGGTGCACTTGCATTATCTTAAACATGTTTTACTTAACAATTAACATAAGTAATTAAACTTCCTGTTTGTGTTTTGAAAAATGTTGACTTTACGCAAAAAGTATTTTGATTTATAAAATTGTATTTGTTTTGTTTATGTAATAAGATACGGATTTTATCTTTTTAATATGATAATTATAATGTATAATTTGATGAGTCATGCAAATTTTTTACCTATTTGTGTTTGTGTGTTGAGGTTGTCTTTAGAAGTATGGATATTTAGTAAAAAAAGAGCTCATTTGCTGTATTTTTTTTCCTTTAATTGGCAAGACGTCATCATTATAAAGATCACAAGCTTATTTTGACACATTTGACTCGAGCGAAAAAAAAATTGGAATTCCATTTTTAAACGTCTGTCAGGCAAACAATTTCCAGGGCAGATAATGAATAAAATAGCTATAAGCATAGACTACATTAAGGAACATGTTAGGTGTACACTGCGCGCAAAATGTAGCGGAATTAAGTGCGTGATTAGCATACGTAATTACTACTCTTATCGGCAGCTTAATTGCGCTAAGAAATCGCCGGTGCGCCGATATGCGTAATGTATTTCGATTCTTAGTTTATATTTTGAATTATTACAGTAAAGCAGATGTGATAAGCCGTGGAATGTAATTAACGAGATGCCATACGATTATTTACTACTTAACCTTATTTCCAGAGCTGTCATAGAAAAAAAAAAATAAAAAAAAAATTGTCTATGGAACTTTCAAAGACAAGTTGCCTACAAGCGGGCACTATTTATATGCGTAATCCTTTGAATCATATCGACTACCGTTTGGAGTCAGTAACTTTGTCTTTGCGTTAATTTATTTAATTCGCCGGTGTATATGCTGGTCTAATTGCCGACTCGACGTAAGCCAACTTATCATAATGTCTCGCAAATCACGACGCAACAAGAATAAATCTATATGATAGGAACTATGAGTAGGGCTGCCTCGTGAATAATTATTGTAATATGCGCTAATCTGGTTAAACTTGTAAGATAATTTCTGGAATGTGTAGGTATGCTATTAATCTTCCAGATAAAATAACATATTTATTAATCGATGCATGTCTTCGATGCATGTGACAGAAGTAATTAATGTTGGTTAAATTGAAAATATAGATACAAAATCTAATTCATTTGGTTTTTTGCTCGTTAATCATGTATGTACAAACATTTTTTTTGAAAAAAAAAAAATCTAATCCCGAATACGAATTGTTGGGTGTACTTCTGATATGTAATATTTTAATCTAACTCCAAAATATTTAATTAAATCAGTACTTTAATATATACATATTTATAAACGTATTCATCATATAAAATATTTGAAACTCTCGTAGACGAGCCCTACACAAAAAAGCTCGATAAATTAATACAGAAAGACGCTCTTCGCCGCACACGCAGCATTCACCAAATTGTTTTATTGTATATCAACACGAGATTATTAGCACACGACCACCTGCATTAATGTTATTGTGACACACGTCGTATATCTTGATTATTTAGAACGAGCAATGTAATTAGAAATGTGGGGGCATCGGAAATTGTCGTTTTTTCTTGCACTTTATCGTAACGTATTGAAAGTTTTGTGATAGTAGGAGATAAATAAATATGGTTTTTATTGAGTATGTTAATAATATACTTATTGGTATAACATTTTGTACATTTTTATTTTTTATCATAATATGATTGTAGGTATCCTATTTATTTTTATCATTTGTAGATAACCTTCTCAAAATATTATCTTGCCAATTATAATACTACTACTTGGTTAATGTACTTATTTAATTAGTCTTATAAAGCTTCTATTTTCATAAAATTTTATCAAACGAGTGCTTTATTTATCATGTTTTTTATTAAAATATTCAAGCCTGAAAACCGAACTAATCTATAAAGTTATATGTGTATGGATAGCATGAGACCTGAGATCTTTACATAATAATATCTTTTGGCTTGAAACCAAAGGCTTATCCGTGGACAATGTTCTCAATTCTTGTTTAGATTTACAACATAATTTAGTTAAAGGTTTACACAATGTTTATATTTTTTATGTATGTTTAAGTCAACCGCTGATTTACCAGATTCTTTATAAAACATGCATATATAATCTACATAAAATTTTATACACTTCTTGGTTCATGAACTTCTTGACTTCGAATTCACTATGATTAACATAACCTGCATGATGCATCATAATATGTAAAATATATTCCATATTTCTAGAACCTTCTAAGGAAAGGAGAATCGATGAGTTCAGATAAGCCAAAGCATTTGACTATTGTATAGATAATTGCATTAATATGTTTAGTGTTACGGAAGTCTAAATCCCGACTCATTAGGTCCGATAGGCCGTTACAAGCAGCACACCAGTGATTGTGTTTAATTTATGACTTCTTACGTAACTATTTTCCACGTGAACAGAACGCAACATCGACTGAGGCAGCGCAGACGGGCACATAAATCGGTGGGGGTCGTAATAGCCGGCCCTCTCAAATCCATGCTCAGCTTAGAAAGCCGGATTTCTACCTCGGTAATACACTTAAAACGGCCGAGCTTAAATCATCGTCATCGTTTGTTGAACAAGAGTCCGGTCACATATCAGGCCGGTGACGGCCGACCCCAACCCCTGGCTCCCAATAATTTTCGGTCTAGCCTCCCTGAGCATAGATTTCTAGAGTACGTATATCGTCGTTTGTGGGGGCCAAGCGAAAACTTGGTCATGGTGATTGAATAATATTCAAGGCGGACGTTGCTTTTCGTAAATTGAGCTATTATTCTCGGTGGAGGAAACTATTCACCATATAAATACGCGAGGTTTTACGAAGAAGGCTGCATACTTCGTCATATGGAATCGATGAGACTTTTTTAATTCTTCAGTAAACACGCATTTTCTTAACGGACTAATTTACCTTCTTCCTTTTAGTTACTTTAGCTTTAGTACAATTTTTTCCGATTATAAAATATTAGTTGTATAAGTAATGTATTAGTACATTTTTAATATCTACAAAAGTTAAACTATTAGCAGAATAATGCATAGCATATACAAAAGCATTCTACCCTGTCAAGGCGTCAACAAAACTTATTGCCTTCGGTTTCCCCAAGTCGTCCATCACACAGAGTTCAACTAGCAAAATAATTGTACATTTCGCACTTAATAAAATATTACTGTTTAATCCTCCTTATGATTTCATGTCTTTTATTTACTATTTACTACTCTAAGTAGAGCCGTTTAATTCCCGTATAAATAATCAATATATCGCATTTATGCAGTAGTGCATGGAATTTTATTACATATAATTAGGATAATTATGCATGTATTAATGTAATATTGCCTGATACATAATATTAAAATAAATCAATGTGCAAATAAGGTGATTAAAATTTTAATTATAATCACAAAATGGCGTCAATCCTTTGTGTAACGAAGCAAAATTCGATATTGGATTTTTCAGACTTAATCTTGTATTCAAATTTTAATTATATCATTCTGGGGTTTGAATAAAAACGGACTCATTTCGCGCCGTCAGTGAATAATAACGAGCCCTCGAATTATGTTGATGTAGCTTACACCGTGTCGTAACTCTTAATACTCCGCGGTCATAGAAACAACATGCTTTTCATATTGATATTGAGTATAGTCCTATTGTTGATATCTTTTTTCAATAAATAAATAGCACTAGCCTTGAAGAAGTGAATGGATGTCTTTATTCAATGGATAAATAACACACTCCTTGCGCCTGAAATTGAGTGCAGCTTGACAGACGCTCTAGTCTCATCTTTACATGAAGACGTGAAAGCTTACGTTTATGAGGCTTTTGAGTACGTTACAGCCTTTCTTACTATAAATGAGGCAGTGAATTCCCATTCTTTTTATTAACATAGAGCTGACAATATCCATGATCTTGTTAAACAAATGGTCATCCGTTTGTAGGTGGTAAATGGTAAAATATAAGCTATATTATGACGATACAAAAGTGCTTTTACCAGGCTAATTGAACAAATAAATGTTTGAGTTTATGATTAACTCACAGGAAGGCACATAGACATAGTTACTCTTATTGTTAAATATCTTATATATTAAAATTGTTTATATTATTCTTGGGAGTCTTCAGTTAAGAGTTGTTTACTAACACCTTAACATCAGCGAGTACGGATATTGAAAGTGCTTTTGACCTACTGAAAAGGCGATTACTGTATTTCAATGCTGTTCTCTATTAAATGCAATCATAAATTCTAATTTATGATAAGTTCTCCATATATTTTCAATTGTTTTGTATAATGAAACAGCATATAGATTCGCTCTCATTATGTGTTGTTCGTCAAATGTTTACAAAGCGGTGTGAGGATGCCCACAGTTATGTAGATCAACAATTAATTCGTATCTGTGTATCCGTGAAAGCACTTCCATCACCTCATATGCATATTAAAATTATTCTTTGTGATTATGACGCTTAGAATAATTATGTTTGCCACATTTGACGTGTTGTGGAAATACAACAGTTAGCACTTTCAAATGTTCGCATAGCGCTGGTTTTAATTGATACTAATTTTATCTAAACTAATTTTGGGAAAGCTGGTTTGTGGTTGTAAAGTATTTGTTGTTGATGTGATGCTTAAAATTATATTGTTTGTAGGATAATCTGAGCTGAATATGTGACTTTTTCGAATGTAGCTAAATTGAAAATTATTATGTGGATAAATAAATATGTCTACCATATGTTTGTGTGTAAAAATTACTTCATTATCTTTTAAGATAATACTTCATTATCTGTTAAGATTAACTAGGGGTAGGTACCTACTTATGGAACTACAGACATGAGGTCTCCACTTTCATTTTGCTGGTGATGTCCAATAACTTTAAAATGCTACAAATATTATATTTACAATGAAATCAAATACAAAATCTACTGTTAATGAAACACAACAATTGTGTAAACTATTTCGAATTTTGTGCTACAATAAATGAAAACAAACATGATAGTCCCTGGACTATCATGTTTGTTTTCATGGGCGAAGGATCCTGATTCCTGATCCTTCGCCCATTTTTGCAAGTGATTACTCAAGCTAATTTTCCGTGAGTAGCTTTATTTTGATGAGACGCCCAATAATTTCCTGTACGAAACTCTCGATTGTGGTAGCTAACAGAGGTAACAAGGATAAAATTTTTTGATTTGATGGTTCTCAAATATTTATTACGCAATTTGTAGGACAATATGTCTGTTGAATTATATAGATAAATATTAACTAAGTGAAAACAAAAAAATCAGCTGGTTAGTAATCATTTAAGATGACCTCGTTATCGATACACATTGGAAAGAGGGGACTCTTTGATGAAACCATAGATTTTGTAGGACAAATATTTTTTCGAATAATTTAGATAATTATCTTGAGATTGAACAAAAAAAAATTCAGTTAGTAATAAATATTTGAGAACCATCAAATCAAAACATTTTATCCTTGTTACCTCTGTTAGCTACCACAATCGAGAGTTTCGTACAGGAAATTATTGGGCGTCTCATCAAAATAAAGCTACTCACGGAAAATTAGCTTGATAGTAAATTTAGTAATCACTTGCAAAAATGGGCGATGGATCCTGAACTATGAGCGAGGTCTAAAAATTTAAAATATCTGCTTACAGATTGATTCATTTAAATAATCAATTAAAAGTACTTTCCTTCAATAACGAAATAAGAAGAAGGTAAGAAATGACAAAAAACGTAAAAAGTAAAATAAAAGACATTACTAACACAATCACGACGAAGCGCTCGCTCGCTTATAATAATAATCGTCAATAATAAATTTCATTAAAATGTAGATCTAGTTAAAAGCATTTTTTCTGATTAATTTTCAGTCGCGGGCTCTCTCTTCTTTTTTTAATTGAATATCAGGCCACTTTGATGGCGCGTCGAGAGAAAGGGTTGAAAAAAGTTCACCCTCATTTGAATAAAATAACACCACTCGCACTTTGCATTTACGGAGATATTTGAAATTATATCTGAACTCTTTTTTGTTTAATTTTTTCGGTATTTATTTTATTTTTCCATCAGCCCTCCCTATCTAATTGAGTTAGGCCTCCGAATCGTGAATGTCGATCGAGTTTTAATTCAATTTATTTTTGTTTCTAATGGAGTTCAAAGATTTTTTGCGCTGTAATTTTAAATCATTGGCCTATTTGAATGTTGATTATAATTTTGTCATAAATTTGCTTTCTGGCTAAAGGATAACTTTGTTGAAACAGAAAGAATTT
>CAJQZM010038907.1:23160-51968 GCA_907164665.1 Colias nastes
ATTTGCTTTCTGGCTAAAGGATAACTTTGTTGAAACAGAAAGAATTTTAGATTATAAAAGTGAGTTAGCAACTTTTTTGTATTTACTGTTTATTCAGTTATAATTTGATCAAATGGTTATCGAATTACAACTGCTTTGGAAAGCTATGCTTTATAAATCTTCAAAGAATGAATTACAAAGTATAAGCTAATCAACCTATTTTTTTCATTTCACAGTAACAATCCACATTTTCACATCAAATACCTACACTGTTTTGTATGAAATAGTACAAACAATTTTAAACCGAATTATCTGAAGTACATATTCAAATTGTAATATTTACAGCACCTACTATAATTACTTTCTAATCAAGTCACAAATATCAGTCGCGCTATTTTTCTCAATAAAGATGTGGTTGTGGATGAATATAAAATGTTTCATAGTTTTGAATGATAAGTGCCTTTTCACACGTACCGGTTGCCGGGTAGCCGGCGCCGGATACCCGGTGTCAAATAAGCTTTCACATGTCCCGGTTGATACCGGCAGTATCGGCTAGAGAGCCGACAAGAGTACAGTCTCGTTCTATAGTTTCAAAGATGGACCGTGAACAAATAATTGCAATGTGGCTTTTATATCGAAGACGAAATTATCTGCGCCGGAAAGAAAAATCAAGAAATTATTGGGTTCATCCAATTAATATGAAAAGAGAAGCATTAGGTGCATTCTATACATTATTCCCAGATCTACGAGCACATGAAGACAGGTTTTTCAGTTTTCTCTCGCAGACTGTACCTGGGCGACTCACCGGCCGGCCGCGGCCGGCGCGTCTGAAAGGTAGTTGCGTGTTCCATACACCACTGTCAGTTCGGCCGCCGGCTAACCGATGCCCGGCGACCGGACGCACAGTGGTGGTTCCGGCGCGCACCCGGCAACCGCCTGCCGGATAAATTACGCCGGTACATGTGAAAGCTATATGTATCATGCCCATACACTTCACCACCGGGTAGCCGGCGCCGGCTACCCGGCAACCGGTACGTGTGAAAAGGCACTAATTCACTCCATTGCATTCTATCAAAGCATTATTTTATATAATTTTACTTTATAAAATTTACACAACTTATTTATCAATAATTTTTATTAAGCGTACTTTGTTCCTTTTCTATATGTTACCGGAAATGTATGTAATCCGTCATTGTATACAATTCCTAGGAAATGTATATAATTCCTAAAATCGCACGGAAATGTGTGAAATAAATTATTTTATACACATTTCCTAGGAAATCTATACATTTCCTAAATAGCTATCGGAAATGTAAAACATTTAAGATATTGATATGTCGCAGGCAAATTGTATATAATCTGGCCGTTTACAAACGGTCGGCATTTTGTAGTAACTATGCCGATAATTCGTAATCAGAAATTTTTGGTTTGGATAAGGGGGTGGGTTAGGTTAGGTTCGTGTTTTTTAAAACTACACAGAAATAGGAGCCCCACGAAGTGGGGCTCCGTCGGCTCGCGACCGTCTTTTTGTAGAATTTTGGAAAAAGACGAATTTTCGGCATATTAAAGCAGCTAGCCGTAATGTAATACGGCGGATTATACAATCCGACTGCGCCAAATATACGCGGGGACAGCGGGACGAGGGGACTGATTACTTGCCAAATGAAAATTTGATTTTATAAGAATAAATATAAGTTGATTTTGTGATATTTACGTTAAAAGTTAGATAGTTGATTTTTAAAATGTTAATTAGTAAGATAATAATATGAACATAATATTATTAGATACAATTTTACGGTATGACTGTTACCCGATTGTATCAATAGGAGCTATAATAAAAAAAAATAACAACGTGTTTTATTACAGAAAGCATTTACTTTACACATTTCCTAATACGATATTGGAATTGTATACAATTCCTAGGAAGATTATACATTTCCAATTCCTTGATTTCATACATTTCCGGTAACATATACACTATTTACTCTTAAAGCTCCATAAAATTGCCAAAACACAAACAAATGGAATCTATTTTACAATAATAAAGCTACATAGCCATTATTATATTATTAGCGATACACGGTGTACAATGCCGCCGCGGCTAGGCGCCACTCGAGCCACACTTGTCGCGTCTACATGGATGTATCAGTCTTGATACTTTGAAATTAAACACATATCTGTATGATAGCTGATATGTTTGTTAAAGTATGTGTATGCTTTGTTGTATTGATGAATAGATGTGGAGGTGAGTAGAATTAGACAAATTGAGCAAATGTGTTTTACATGTACCTATATGAATTTTTCTTATGTAGTATCCTATCGTTGGTAAGAATGACGTTAAAAGTAGGAGCCAATTGCAACATTAATGAAATATTGAATAGATCAAAGAATGTAGGTATAAAATGTAGAGCTTTTGGTAAATTATATTACATCGAAATAGAGGAAAAATGAAAAATAATATTCTGTGTGGGAATAAACGTATATGGAATGTTAAGTTCCTATATGAGCTTAAATTTTAGTAACACCACTATAAAATAACATTCAGCCAGCTCATTAGTATTCAAATTTAACTCACTTTTTCGATAATATTAATAGTTTCACCATTATACGTCCAAATATCAAGCCTAGCGGTCGCAGTACAACAAGCAAGAGCGTTTAAGAGAGTGAGAAAAGCTCGCCCGGCCTATTCGTTCCCGAGGGCGGCTCTACTTTTGTCTTTGCCACGATGGAAAAACGAACAGCTTGTCTTTCTTTTATAAGCCTTTCATAGTTTTCGGTTACTATTCGAGGGTACAATGCTAACTGCGGACACTAGTTTTTATTTTTTTCTAGATTAGTTTTTTGTATGATGTGTTAGGTACTCACGTTCATAATATTAGTTGTTTATGATGTATTTTTAATTAAATTAACTTGTAACTTGTAATTGTATTTCAGTAAAGGTATATTCAGGTACTTAGGATGATAGAATCATATTGTCTTAAAATATACTAAAACATGACACAAATGATACTGTGTATCTACGAAAAAAATTCAAATGTTCATATTGCTCAAGCTAAGATGTCGAGGGAGGCAGGAAGGGTGTCCGGGATTTCTTGACACTCATTTAAGTAGCATATAATTCGGTTTATTTAGCCGAATTGAATCTCGGCGAAGGGTTGGAACGAGAAAAAATACGTATTTTAAGGACCGCTTCTTTATCTGAATAAATTAGTTGATTTGAGCTCCACTAATGAATGTCTTGACTAAGTGGATTTCGTTTTAATTAATTCAGTTTTTAGCGACACTTTAAGATGTCTGCGATATTTATGGCTAATAATTGAATGTTTTGTGTAATTTCTTTAAATTTCAATTGGTGTTTGAATTTGTATATCGGTCGGGATTTCAGTAAATGGATGTTGTGTGGTGTCATGAGTTATGACAGAGTCTTATGAATGAAACAATGGATTCATCTCTACTTGATCTCTACATAAGATTCTAAATATGTATCTCATGAGTTAAACAAAACTGGTACCTACGCATGGACGTATAAAAAAAGACGGACGCCGTTTTACGAACAAACAACGTGAAGCCATCGTAGTAAGCTAGCGATCGTGTAAAGACAATGAACACGCACACACTCTCACCATAGTAAGCTAGTCGGCCACCATTACGTCGTGAACTACCGACTGATTAAGAACGTCACTGTTTCACAAAAAATATTTAAAATGCCGTCTTGCGTGGTTAAATGGTGTCACAACAGTACAATTTTAAATAACAAAACACAGAGGATCACATTCCACAGGGAAGCAAGTTATTTCTTTTATGTTTTAATGACAAAATTATTATGACAAAATTTATAGAAAAAAATACAGCCGCCATTGTCATCAGGACAGCTGTTGCCATAGTGTTGCCATTATTTCAAAATTTCATTCTCCTAAAAGTCGGGGAGTTGATGTAAAGTTAATTAATTTTAAAATTACGATAAAATTATTTGATACAAAATGCAAATTTGTTTTTGCATTTTCTTCTCACAAAAACATATTGTATAATGCTAACCCTTATATAACAACCATATTAAAAAAAAAATATCACAGCCAATTAATACTGTCTACGACATCTGTTATTAGACAGTTAATTTGAAAATGTCAAGTATATGTATATACTGAAATCGTATGAAGCATGTTTCCTATTTGTTTGGTTATAAACTGAAATTTTATTTATTTTATTTTATTTATCAAGGAGACATTACCTCTCCTCCCCCCAATATTGGTTGAACAAGTTTTCATACATTTTCCTTTGGTTTCGCGTCCAGTGGTTGATTTGTCAAAGCTAAATAGAAATTGTATTTATGCATAGGTTCTAATAGTTAGAGTACTCATAAAAAGTATATCAAATTGAAAAATAAAAATACTAAAGTGTGGGGTAATTTTATTGCATCTGGCAATCAACCTGGCACACACACATGGATGTGTCGCCGCCATTACTAGGCTTCACTCAATGTTTAGGCGATACTCCGTCCGTCTTTTTTTATACGTCCATGTACCTACGTTAAGCATGAATAAAATCAAATTAAATATACGCCTCTTACCTACCTACTATTGAATCAAAATTTAAAAAAATTTTTTTTTTTTTTTCACTTAATATAATGAACCTAACTAGGGTATCATTATTGAAAATTACGATCTAGCCTTATTACTATAGGCTAATGAGTAATATAAATCTAACTTAATTTGCTAGGTAAAGTATGTCTAAGAACGTGTCCATTAACACTTTTCTTAATGTCTCTATTAAGGCGAAGACACTTCGTTCATGTGTTCTTTATGAATAGCACTCACTATATTACACTAACACTTCACTAAACTAACTCAAAAGGTTTTGTCCTTTTCAGTCTTCTCACTATGTCCGTGTTGTCAAGGAGCTGGATAGCCTCGACGTTCACATGATGATGAAGTCTGCGTTCGTGAGCTTCAGCGTTCTTTTTAATTATGTCGGTGACGAGATCTACTTTGAGGTCCCGATGTATAGGTCGTCATTTCTAATGTACCAGGGAGCGTTTACGATCTCCCTGAGTACTTTATTTTGAAACCGTTGTATGATTCTGATATCATATTTAAAAAATATCATAAATAATAAAAAACATATTCGATCAAGATATTTATTTCACTTTTATTATTAATAATAATCATCGTAATCCATAGTCACAATAATTAATTTCTATTCACATCAAGATAAACGATTTGACATTGACAGTGACAATCAAAAACAGAAAACGATAAACGCATTTTCGCGCGCATTATATAAATTCATCCCCGTAACAGATGTCGCTCGAGTATTTTATCATGGCAACAATCAAAACCCAACCGCAAGTTTAATTATGCAAACATCAAGCCGTTGCCAGATTTCTCATTAGAGCCAAGATAATGACGGCGTACACTGTCGCAAAATTAGATAGCAAGCACGCACCCAAACAGATATACGCGGCACATTAACATAAACCGAATTTGCATGTAAATTACATTTTACAGCGTCTTAATTAAAACATTTTGGCATTATAAATGATCAAGGGAGGCGGGTGTAGCCCTGGCCTTAGCTCCCTTGTGTTACAGTTATAGATCATAGTTTTTAACGCGTGGTAATTGATTCTGGTTACGTTAAATAATGAAGACAATATAATTTATAAAAAATTAGCCCTAGTTAGCAATTTTACGTGATATCTATTTATTTATTATGACTGTCATACGCGGCACACGCAACAACGTCCTCCTAGGATGTATGTTTTCCGCGTTTCTCACATACAAAATAATGCATAAGTACTTATTGTGTTTTCATTGAATCGAGTTTAAAGCGAATAAAGATAAAGAAAAGGACAACAGAATAATTTATTAAATTTTTATTTCGTTTTCCATTAACGAAACCCCATTGAATTTTCTAACATAATTTACATGCAATTTCAAGAAAAGAAAATCTTTGCCCTCTCAAGGGGTGTAAGGGTGATATTAACAAAAACCTCTTTAAATAATTTGGCAATTAGGGGTAACATTAAATTTGCATAATTGTGTAAGTTGTGTACTTTTTATGTTTTCACAATAGGATTTATCTATTAAAGTGGAGTCTCTGTGTAACCGTTAAAATTAATGTTGGTTATTTTCTTCATATTTACAATCTGCTTATATTCTTATTTATTTATATTTTTTACGTAATGTGTTTTTTTGTAAATCACTCGTTTCATTTATAAGCTGAATTACTACCTACACGTACTTATCTAAAGTGATTTGTAGTGATATCTTAAGTTAGTATTTTATCTACTATGTGTGCATGTTTATTTATTTTTTAATATTACGGTTTTATAGCACTGTAATCTTTTAAGTCTTTTTTAAAACTCACAGTTTTAAAAAAATAAATAAAATATTTGTTAGTTCAAATACCTAATAAACCCAAATCACTAATAAACTGTATGCAAAATAACGTTTTACTAATGGCAGGATATTTGTGAATAGTAACAATTATAATTATGTATGCTAATTGACAACATTTCATTTTTTATAAGGCCATGAAAGAAAAAAACCGTTTCTTTATTTTGCTCTTGCGATTACAGAAAAAAAATTATTTCATTTTTTAATCGCATATTTTAAGAGAAATTAAATAAAAACGATAAATGTGATGATGACGTCATACATACGGAGGAATAAAAATGCGCCTTAGCCTAATTTAAAAAAAGTTAAAAAAAAAAAAACTATCACTGACATTTACAGGGTATGGCATGTGTCAAATTTCATATTAATGTCATTTTTGTGAATTATTCATGTAAACAAACTTTTAAATCGTGTTATTGTGTTTTGGTTTTCTAATTTAATCTCATAAGCGTGATGTTTGTTTGATTGGAGTTGGACCAATCCATTTATATTATACAAATAGTGCCTATAGTGTTCATAATTTTCTTGAAATAAAAGACTTTGTTTACTTACTAAAAGTTGTATTTATTTAACACTTTCCAACGTTTTTGGGATAGTATATTTGTTTCCCAGAAATTTTCAGCACCCCTTAACAAATCCTGCATAAAGTCATCATCATCAGTACTTGTGAATAAGTTTCTTTTGTTTAAAATTTGGATCAGCAAATAACAAATAACAATATTTACAAAGCTTGACGAATCAAAGTGACAAATGTGCCAAAATGTCAACTGTCAAGATTTTTTTTTAATTTAAACTAGGTATGTGGCAAAGGAAAAAATGTATTCCTCCGTATGTATGACGTCATTTGGCGCTTACGACATTTTAGAATGAGATGATTTTAAAACTCAAAAAGATGAATGAAAACTTCCATATTTAGAAAAAGCAAAAAATACATGTATCATAATTTTTGATCTAGTTTTCATTAAAATAAAAAAATAAGTAGCTTAAAATTTTGAAATGTTGTCAATTATCGATTTTAGGTAGATTAACGTGATTAAATTTAAACACATGTATTCAAGTAAGCAGGATTTTTGTAAAACACGGTGATTAAAAAAACGTCTTGACACAATTTCGTTTCTAAACGTGTATTGTTCCAACAGACAGCATTCAGAATTAGTTATGAAGAACTAAAGACAACCGTCTTTGTATACAGAGAGCCGCCGCAGGCTACGCATAGTCTAAGTAACACATTGTTCACAAGAAACTACTTCAAAAAATAATGAACCTGTTCTTCCCCGAGTAATAATAAAAATTATCAACAATAACCCTCCGCCAAAGTAGGATCTCGAAAATAATGACACAAAACTCTTTATTTCACACAATTACAGCAATATGTGTGTGACGACGCAGTGCACATTCACATTTTGCTAAGTTTTAGAGCTGTGCGTCACAGAGCAGGGAACGTCAACGGAAGAACTGCACCGTGTTCGCAGTTAACCAAGTAGGTTGCCTGTTTCTTTCATTTACATATGACAAATAAAAAAAGAATACTCAATGTAGACGCTAAGCCTGAGTTGCATGTAGAAAAGTAGTGAAATACGGACGCCTAGTGTCAAGTGTAAATCGCCTTGTTAATTTCGCAGAGCCTGCGGCGAATTTCGCCGAGGACGCATTGTGTATGCCGGCTTTATGTCGCGTCTTCCCGTTGTCTGTACACGGCTTTAATTGCGCGCGTCATTGGCGCGCTTTTTGAAAAAAAGAATGACGTGTAATTAACGCGGGAATATGGAACGTGACAACGCGCGTTCTGAGGGAGTGTTTTTTTTATTTTTTTAATTAGGCAAGGGAAGGGTTTTATTGGTGGACGGTGTTTCGTTTTTACTTTAACAAACAACATTAATAAACAAATTAATTCAGTAAAATTAATACAAATATTTGCCGCTTAAAATGTTTAAGTGTATTCAGTGGTATTTACATTATGTAATATTTCATTATTAATTTTATTACATAGAAGCTCTTTTGATAAAAAATGAATCAGGTATTCGATAAACGTTAAACGCTATTAATATGGGGTACATTAATTATACTGCGCGTTTGTTGATAAATAAAAACATTTTTTCAGGACAATGACTGGTCAAAATGGCGATGATACATGATCCTCGTTTCGCTGCTGCTCGTGTATTTTTTATTATTAAAAAATCACATTAACAGCCTTCATTGGGGCGGCGATAAATAATGCTCTCCTTATTCAAATTTTTTGTTTTTGTTCAGCCCCCGTGCGTTATAAATGAGCTTATTTGGAAACGGCCGAATGATAGGGCGCGATAACATTGCCGTTATGATGCTATGCCCAATCTATATCGTTTGTATTTGGTTGAAAACACCTGAAACAAAAAAAAAAAATATGTTACACCTTAACCAGAAACCAATGAGGTATTTGAATGGTACCACCGACTAATAAATACATTTAAGTACATTCTTATATTACACTTTAACCAGAAATCAATGACGTATTTGTCACATAAATACTTTTACAATTGATGTTAAAAGAAGCTGTTCCATTTCTGAAAAAAAAGAAACGCAAATAAGCGGCTCTGCCAATTCAAACAAAAAATCTTGCGCCTTTTCCGTGGCATATTTTAAATTGTTTCATTGAGGAGGATTCACTATGGGCATAACACCATACCATAGACTCAAGAATATAAAGAGCTATTCACGTAATCACAAATTACGATATAGCCAATTTCATGATGATGATAAATTCTGAGGGTAAATTACCATTTTTCTATATATTGACGACTAGCGACCCGCCCCGGCTTCGCATCGGTGCAATGCTGATACTAAAATATACACTACAGAAAAACTGTGAACGTTGTATATAAAAACATAGCGACCCGCACCGGGCGGCCGGCCCGGCCGGTACCGCCGCAAACGCTACGTCCCGCAATTTTTAAATCTGTAATATCTTCGAAAATATTCACTTAAATCATACGGTGTAAAGGGCCATATAGATCTATATTAAATGAAAAATGTATTCAAGGTATTTAATTGGTTAAGGATTAATGCTGTATTGGTTAAAATCGCTTCGAAAATTAGCCATTATTTGTCGTAAAAAGTAAATGATAAAAAAAAGTTATTGTGGGTTATCCATAAGAGATAGACATATACCATCACGGACTTTTCTGTAGACCTTTTCAATGTGTACAATACTTAGTACATTATTTTGATAAAACTCGTAGGGTCAGCCTGCGTTTGCAATGTAAGCGGAAAAAATGTAATTTTTTACGACATCACATTAGAAACCTCAAAAATAACAGTACTTCTCCACTATTTAATGGATGTTATTATACATATAAACCTTCCTCTTGAATCACTCTATCTATTAAAAAAAAACTGCATCAAAATCCGTTGCGTAGTTTCAAAGATTTAAGCGTACAAAGGGACATAGGGACAGAGAAAGCGACTTTGTTTTATACTATGTAGTGATTTAGAAGCATTAATTATTAGAAACCTAAACGAGGTCTAGTTGAATAAAATGTTTAAGTTTGATATGAAATGTATGAATTATCTACAATATATCCTTAGTGCGTAGATACAGCGTTGTAAATCAGATGTAAGTGCAGCCAATTTTGCAGTGACCTTATATGCATTGTCATCTTGACGGATGCAACTGTGTCATGCATCTGGATGTCAAGTATACATTTATTATATTAGGTTATGTGTGTAATGATTTTATCTACGTCTTTTAAAAAAGTGAAGTAAGTAGGTATGCAAAATTGGCGGTAACGGTGATGGGTCACTACAAAATGGTAAAAGTCCTGTGGCATAGGAAATGAAATAATTTATTAATCAAATATTTAAACTAACCATTTAGACAATATTTTTAAACAGCTTACTGCTTTTCTGTATGAGTAAAGACTGTAGACTAAATTTTATTTATCCATTTATTTCAGGCAACATTTAAAATGTAGTTACAGTTAAAAGTAAAAACTGTTAGATGTATGTGATGTTTGATGACAACCAATAAGTACTGAAACTTATTGGCATTTACTCAATATATCTATTGAAGTTTTCACTCTCTATCCTTGTTTTCCACATAATATCTTACTTCACAGTACATTTCGCGACACTTCTATTTTAAACGTAACCCTGCACAGGTGTTACAAAATAATATTATAGACTACAATATTACATTCACTTTAATTATCTAATATAATGAGGTAAATTACCTTTACATGACAAATGAATATTTCATTATATTATGTGAAGAAATACCTACATGTTATAAAATAAAGACGTACCGATCCTTTGCAGTTTTGTCATACCTACCTGAGAACTGCTGAACAGAAGTTCTACCAGAAGTTCTACAGAACCAATAGAGCAAGAGACGTATTATATGGTAATTGGTAGGTGTATAATTTATTTTTGTTAATTAGTAGCGAATATAATGTGCGAAACCGGGGCGAGGCACTAAGCATTAATACCTAAAAGATTATTTTATACCACGTATGTCTAAACATAGGAATAATAGAAGTATTATGTATGTAAACGATTAATTATTTCTTCTTTATGTATTAATATTTCATTCGTGAATATAATATTATAGACTAGATAATAACCAGTATATTTACAAGGGATCATATAAAGTTCGATTATTTGTATTGCACTACATAATTAATTATTGTGTTATGTATGCTTATAGTAATTTAAATCTTTGTGAGTCATTCTGTTTATTACGTCCATTACCTACTTATACTTGTGTATTGATCATGTTATTGTTTTTATTACATTCTATTTATTAAGGAGTAAAAGTAGTTGTAGGTAACAGAAGTTGGGGAAAATACATAAAAAGTCGTCTCCTAATAAGCTTATTAATTTAAGGGTTTAACCTTTAAAGAAATTGTTTGTGTTCGTTAATAATTATAAAGTAACTAGTTACAATATAAATACAAAATTATGACATAGTTTCTAGAAACTATGTCATAATTTTGTATTTATATTATTGGGTCAGTTTCTTCTTACGTAGATATAAGTTGGTTACAATTTCATAAGTTACTTGTACCTTGTGATATCAAGAGGGGTCTGAGATAAAAACTTCCTCTTCATATCCTGAAATTGCATACTGGACCGTAATTTCCTTTTAGTTAACTTATAAATCTATTTGTCTGCATCATATATGAAGATAAATGTTATGACGTTAGTTAGATCGATATTTTTTATCTCTTTACAAAGATTCTATAGATTTCTACAGAAATTCGAATCATATTTAAATCGATAATCATTTTAGTTATAAATTAAAAGATCGAAGCTTTAAGAGATTTTAATGAAAGTCGAAAATATGTCTATTGCATAGAAATCTAAATAACATGGTCTATTGTCATGGTTCACACTATGTTCACACTGTTCGAATTGGTCATAAAAGAATGACATGATGACCCTTTTTTAATTATGTGTCTAATTCTTACAAAAAACTATATTTAACCTCACCTGATCATAGTATCGGCGAAGTTAAAAAAACATTTTTGGCAACTAATCTACCTTGAATGCACCTTTACATCTCACTTAGAACAGAACGTTGGGTCGTTACTATAGGGATTAGGGCTGAGTCTCCTCACAGCAAAGCATGGTGATATTTTGAACGTCTAAATTTGTCGATGCCAAAATAATGTAAGGCGAAAATGCTTTACATTATTTTGGCATCGAGAAGAAACCTAGTATCAATATCAAAATCCTTGACCAGTTAAATAGATTAAGCAGTATTAACGCTCCCCATACATAATGTATGAAACTTAAAGAAATGCAATGAAATGATAACCTCCTAAGTCCTATTGTAGATAAACGGGCCATTTCCACTGGCACAATTGAATGATGACTAGCCATTGTGACTATGTTTAGAGATCCTGCTCTAATGCCTGGATAGGTGCTGCTATTTGATCCACTTATCTATATTATTACGTCTTACTAGGTCACTGTGTGCAAATTGATGTAGGTACTCGCAAATGTTAATGGAAAATAACCGAGATCTTAACGCGGTATTATGCAAAATGTTTCATAAAATTGTTGATAATTAATCACCGTTTATGCCGCAGTATTCAGGCCAACATAAGGGTACAAAACATCGACATTTTAAATAGACGATTTGTCTGAATACAAGCACAGAAATGTCCAATACGGATCGCGTAGGACTTTAGTTTGAATTTTGAATAACCTGTGTTCAAAACAATCGTCGATAACAATGACTGATAACAAAAGTCAGTCGGATTGTCTATCCTTCTCTTTCGCGTTGAAACAACAGATTAACAATTGCAATTGGGGGATGTGGCTGCTAAAGTTTCCACGCTTAGGTTCGATAGATGATATCCAAACACAATGTAGACTATAATCTTTTAACACAATCCAGCAGAATCATTTTATCGCGGCATGCTCAGCACGAGTAGTGTTTGAGTACCTACTGTATAAATTATGTTGTGTCCTCTTCATATGTACGCAACCTTTTTTCAATTTTACGCTACGTGTGAAACGGTTCTGTCCGAATTTTATGAGTGGTAACAAATTAACTAACATGGTACACATAAAATTAAGCCAATGTATTATGTAGAGAAGTTGATTAATATTGTATCAAGTTGAAGTATATTTTTAAAGAATTGAGATTAAAATACTCGAAGTATTTTATACAATTATTTTTAAACAATGCAGCTTTAAAGAAGACTTTTATAGTAAGCTTGAACATCAGTTGTATTTGTTGAACAAAATATTTTGCAAATGAAAAATAATTTCTAAAATATAAGTTTTTTTTGTGAGAAAAGGTAGTGGTTCTACCGTTTACAGAACATACGTTAATTAAATATAATCTGGTGACAGATTATTTCCCTTCGTCAACGTAGTTACCATCCTATGATTAATAACGCAATACACTGAAACAATATTAAAAATAATAAAAGACCGCGGGTAACAAACAACTGGATCGACATTTAAATTACGAGCGGGACCCATTTTTATCTGCTTTTTTCCCGTCGAGCCTAGGGGTGGCGCGCACTTTTTTTGAACTTATTTTTTTATCGAACGGTTCCGAACGCACTGTGCACGGTTAAGCGTTCGATATAGGTCCACTTCGGCCATCGACATTATAAATACTGTTAATTGATTCAGTGTTTTGATATCCTATTATTCATTTTCAATTTTACAGCCCTTCTTTGAATAATCTTACACCCTATTACGCCAATCTTGAGTTCATTTTGTAGATATAATTTTTCGTTGCAACTTTAATGTTGAAGGTTTACATTGTGATTTGTGATACAACCAACAAGTTCAGTTTGTCTTTTTTTACAACACAGTTTACGTTTTAAATATGATTTTGTTCATAACTATTAAAAGAAAATACTACTACTAAAACTACAACGAATACGGTTCATAATTTTTAGTCGTACGTAGTACATCCTTATAGTTGCTACATACATTACCAAATGATACGATTTTCTCTGAGGTTACAATAAGATTTTCAAAACGTATTATCTGCCTTCGATAATATTTTAAATACTCATTGTAATACTTTCTTTCACTATTTTCTTAAAACAAAACACATTAAATGCCCAATAAAATAGAATCAGTGTTTATCTTTGATTATTATCGGATCTCTATTAATTTGTAGTAAAGTGATCGTTTGAATAATTAAAGTGATTTTATGAGCATGTCATGTTGGGTCAGTGTTGTATGTCAAGGCAATGTAATTGTGACCACGATAAAGCATTTCTACCAGTCACGTTCTATTCCTGCATAATATGTGATTTTATTGAGGACTTAGGAATGTTTTCAATGAGGCAGTTTATTTAATTAATTAACTATGTATTGAATGATTATTTAAAAGCATGATTTCATTGTTAAACGTATTATTGCAATTTAATAATTAATAATAGATACATTTTATAATACATGACTAGTTTCATATTATCACAATATGATATTAAAGTCAAATTAAAGTCATCATAAATTATTAAAAATAAAATGAAATTAATTCAATTTAAGAACAGTTATATTGGAACTGTTTTTCAGATATTCCGCTTCTCGGAAATAATTTCAGATTCAGATAACTTTGTTAATGAAATAAATTTTTGAAAAACAATTTTGTATCAATTTGCTAGAAAAGAGAAGCACATTTGTAAAAAATCACATTATGCCAAAAATACTGGTTTAAATAATTAAACTATGTAAATACTCTCTAAACATTTACATTAGGTATATTTTAAAACTGATTCCATATCTCTCGATTATATTATGAAAAATTGTATGTACAAGTTTACACTTCACTAGTATTATAAAATCGAATGATGAATTATTATGTTCGTTTGTTGTAAGTTTAATGGATAAACCACAAAACCGTTTGAAACACTTTTACTAGTAATTAACAATATTATTATGACATTCGACTCTACATTCTATACTTTTAGATATGAAAAACTAGATATTAAAAAGAAAAAACTACCAACAATAATCTATAATTCTATAGTATTCCTAACTGAAACGTCTACACATACACTTTTTATTATTATTTCATACAATAGTTTAAAATCAATTTAAATACATCGAAATGAGCCTACAATCTCTGCGTACAGGATCTAAGACAAGCGTACACTACTTTCATTTTGCTAGGGTTGGTAGTAAGGTATAGTGATTGATGATAGTAATTAGATCGAGCTTATTTTTTATGTTTTAATTACATATTAAAGATAGTGATTACTTGAGACATTATTAATTGTTGATTGAAATTTATTTGTTATATGATAAGTTTCTGATGAAGATAGAAAGGATATATTGGAGTTACGTTGAAAATAAACATGTATCTAGGTATTGATTAGATTTAGGATGATTTTTATTAAAAGTACCATTGTTTTGTTAATATAAACAAACAAAATCTATTAAATATACATTTATTTACAATAAAATAAACTACAAACTGTTTACCGTGACCTCATCTGCATAGAAATGAAGTATACCTATAATTATCAAAGAAAATGTCGCTAATTTGCATAACCATTAGGAACTCAAGGTTAGGTTGAATCTAAGGAGCCATAAATTATCCATCGACAGCCCTATATACTGGCAACACAAGCAGTAGCCCTACCTTATTAATAAACATGCGCTAACAATAAATAATTGTTTATAATGAACTTTATAATATATTAGTGCAGATACTTCATTATCTCGCGGTTGCACGCACACACGCACATGGTACATGGAACCTGTGAATCATTAGTGTTGTACCGATTTTTGTATCGATATCGATGGCCCTGTTTGTTTATCATAAATCACGCAGCTCGTATTGACATTTGTTAAAAGTGCGCCGCAGATATGCTCTACTTATAAGTTGTTGAAAGTTATAGCTAGGTTATTGTCGAATGAAAGATGTTCAATATATTTAAGAAACCTTTCTTTCATATACCAACAATAAAAAAATGTCTTAAGTGTCTTTCTTTCCGTATCACGATTCAGTATCAACAACAATAACACTAGGTATATACCAACGATTAAACAATAAAAAGGGTCTCATTAAAACCACTCAAGTTTAATTTTACAAGTCATTTATTTACATATAAATGATATAGCAACATCGATATGTAATTTGTATCCAGTCACATCACTACGCTGCGCAGGAGCACCGTCGATCGCATTTTCTTTTATGGACGTATTGATTAATGCAGTTCGATTTGAATAATAATTTTCAGCCACAAACGTTATTGTATGATAAATTTAGTGCAAATTGTAACGTGAGAGAAGTGGGTTCGATGTTCGTTTAAGCCCATTGAATTAAAGAGGAGGTTCTTATTGTTAACGAGCCTGTTTTATGGGGACTAGATGTAATTTTTATAGCTAAGAATATTATCTTAACTAGCACTTCAATGATATTCATATCGTTACTGTTAGTTATATCAGATGAATCTTTAGACATGTTAAATAGAATATAAATAAATAAATAAATGTATATCTATTCATTCTATTGGTTATTCATTTTATTCTTTGTTGTTTCTCATGTTCTCCAATGAATTGAAATACAAGTGATGAATGATTAAGAATAGAAATCGGATAGATATTACGTCATACCAGGTAAAAGTACAAAAAATTATAAGACTCTCAAACCAATTTTAATAAAACTCTCACGTGTGAGCATGATCATATATCTCTAAAAAATTAAACAGATTTTACCCGGATTTTGAATTAAAAATATTTATTTATAGATAAAAAGAAATAACGGTATGAGATTGTGAAAAAATATAACAACATTCGAATATCTTAATATTTTTAATCAAACAATGACAATGTACCTAGTTTTGCTTTTTAATTATCTCCCTTAATTACCGGTGTCTCCTGATCTGCATATTATATGAACATTTAATGCTAATTCATATTAATTAATGCGAAAATACAATGTATACTAATTAACATTATTGATTATTCAATATTTTTTCCAATTATCTGAAAAATATCATCACATACCTTTGAATTCTTATGGTATTTATGAATTATTTATCTGATAAGAAAAAACTTTTTTAATTTAATGAAGTTGACGTAAAATAAAGAAAATATATTAATTTACAGCTATGTAGTTAGGTACCTATTTAAATTTATATCAGCACAAAATTTATAATAAACATTGACTTTTATATTTTTGGTATGTACATAATATATTATGCTGAACGATTTTGTAACAGTTGTCAAGTTCTATAAGGGTGTTATATGTATAATATAACATCATAATATAATTATACAACATAGCCATTTGCATTTTGTAAAATCATTGTTCTAACATACTGTCATAAACTTAATGTTAAGGTATAGTACGTTCTTTTAAGAGCAAAGATACCAAAAATATAAGGTAAAAGAAATATACCATTTAAGGCCATGCAAACGTGTTTGCGAGAACAGCTTACGAAATAATTAAAATTCCCATTAACAAGTGTAAATTAGAATTATTTCAGACACAGTCGACGTTAATTAATTATGCATTTGAATAATTGAAAAACAGTAAAATTGTGTTCCGTTAAAGTAATTAATATTGATACAAACATAAAAACAGACAAGTGCAGTAATGGTCATATTATATGTTAAACGCAAATTAACATTATTGTTGCATTCGTGACATTTTTTAAGAGTTATTCGAACATTACACGTAACTGACGTAGTTTCATAATTATGCTCATTAAAATTATTCGCAGTTTCGTCTGCTTTAGGTGTGACTATTTAGCGGCTTTCCGAAAAAGTTGAAAGTCTCCGCTTTTTTTAATTTAATAAAGTTAAATTTACGGAATGTTAGCGTTTGGAAATTAAAAATACTGTTTAATTTTTTATGTAGTATGTACGTACCTATGTTACTTATAAAAACTTTTGAACAATTTGTTTAAAAAATCTGTTTATCAAAATAGTAAGGTTGAAAATTAGGTTACAATACACTCTGTAATGCAACGTTTGTTCATTTAAAACTGAAAAAAAATCATGACCTCCTATTTTCCTGGTATATATAGACTTAGCCTTTTAAAAGATAATATCTAATTAATTTCATCTTGTAAACTATATTTCCCTTCAATTGATTAATAGTAGTAGCTTAAGGTTTACGCAACACACGATCTACAATTAGTCCGACTATAGTACTCTAGATACATTATCCATTACTATTAATCCTTAAATAAATGAGACGTAAGCACTCTATATAATTCCAAATAAGACGGTACAGAAAAGTTCGATACTGCATAAAAAGAGAAGCTGAAATTCCTTCATTCCATGATGTAGGTGAAGGTCATAAAAGGAAGATAGAGGTGGTAACTCAAACCGGTAGAGTAGACGTTCTACCAACAAGAGAACTTTGCCACTCGGTTACGTCTGAAAATAAAAGTAAAGGCTTTGGAATTGTATGGAGCTGTTAAATATTATATTGCTTGTTTATTGCTATGTACAATGTTTAAATTTACCTGCGTTAGGGTAAACGTTAGCAGGGTATTTACTATTAAGCTACAGATTAAGCTAGAACTATTTAGTAGTTTTTAAATATTGTTCAGAGATTCACAAACTTATCAAGCATCATATTATATAGGTATAAACATTTGCTTATGATTAAGCTATACAGAAAAATTCTTGGTATATTTTACATACTCGTATGGTAGAGCAAATGTAATATTCGAAGTGTTCATTTAAATAATTATTATAAACTATCAGATTATTCGAAATAAAAGCTTGATAATATCTCTTACAGGAAACACGATACATTACAGATGTATTCACGTCTATTTGTACACAATACGAAATACTTATGAATTTTCACTCGTTCAAAGTTAAGACAACATTTTTATACAATAAAGTGTTAACAGCTCCTGCAATATATGCTCGGCGGGCGGGCGTCAAAATGCCGTACTCCTTTCTCAACTCGCATATTTCAGTGTGGGAGCCCCTAACCGCGTTTACTTAATCTTTTGTACTACACGAGTGTTTAGCAATCAAGCTTTTACCGATTTATTACTTGCAGTTTGTTTTTTGATTATTTTTTATTGAATTTTATTGTAGGTTTAGTTAAACTGTTTTCGTAGACCGTAGTGTTAAGGTGGCAACTCAATTTAGTTTTGTTACATCATAATTAATATCATAGGAATATTTTCACGTCATATTTATTATGATAAACTAACTGTCCAAACATAAACTTAATATCTTTGCTCAAACTAATATACGCGTTCTTTATGTAGACTAGTTCCGGCTTATGCTGATTATCGGTAAAATATCCTCAATTTTACCTTTACGTAGAAAAAGCATGCAAAACATTTAAAATCTAAAAGAAATCGGTTATGTCCTACCCCTGTCAAAGATAGCATCACCAAACCAAGTAGTGATTGCTTTTTATACATATGGATAATTGCATTCATACGTGATACAGATGCATTGTATGCATTGTCTTTATCAAATAATATAACAACATTACAGCGAGCATTATTCTCTCTGTAATAATGAAGTCATAAATTACATAGTGTCCTCAAATAGTCCCTAAATGTGGTTATCCATTGAACGAGATGTGCTAATTATTGTCATTTGTGTATGCAACTGTCAAATCGTGCTACGGATTTGTGTTTATTAGATCAATGTGTTTAATTATTATATTATTAAAGCATGATTAAATACTATTTAAGTATAAATAAGGTTACCGGATTTAAGGTTTTAACTCGAATATTGTATTAAACTCAATCTTCATCAAAACTTTTTCAAAGTAAAGAATTTTGTGTTATATTGCTCGATTGTGTGCCAAGTTTAAAATATAATATATTTAATTGATAATCCCAAATAAGTAACTTTTTCTACTGTATTCTAATTCTAATTTCTATCTAATTCCTTAATACAATTCTGCTACGATGAATGAAAATTTTACATCAAATTAAATAAATAAATAGTACAATATTAGTAACCAATGGCAACCCCGAAGATGCGGCGCGAACTTGCACCCATTGTGGACACGAAACAATGATCTGACTACAGTAATAAGTACACGAGCCAACAACGCTTCCACAATATACACAAAAACTATTACATTTACTGTCAATTTATATATTTGATAATATTAAACTGGATATTTAGAAATATTTGGTTAGAGCTATTGACTATTTTATAAGTCACTATTGTGGTATTGGTAGAGCCAAATCGCTACCTTGTCATGTACTTACCTCAATAAAGATTACAATTAGACTAAAATAACAATATGTTTTAATCAATGAAACACTAAGCGGAAAATTACCGCTCGATTGTTTCCATATTGATATACCACTTTAAGGCGAAACAAGCATGTATACATATAAATATATAAGAATCCTTCAATTCTTTAAGATTTATTTTTTCTCTGTAGGTTCTACTGCACCTTATCGCTATAAATTAAACGCACCTACTTTCAATCAAATAATAAACATTATTTGTTTTCAGGAATCCGTTTGCACACACTGTGGAATAACCTCTGAAGACATGCTTCTTATGCAGATTTTACGAGCGCCAATATCTAAAGTACTGCGAATTGCTTAATTGTATGAACTAGACTGGGACACCACATTTCACTACATTATGTATGGACCACACAAACTGTCGTCTCAGACTGTAATAACGTACTTTACACTCAAGTTATGTATATGCTACATTGTGAAATTAATGTGGTCGTATAAATACTTTTTTATACGTAGACGTTTCGTTTTACTTAAGTGTAAATGGAGGAAAAATTCCTTTATGTTGCAGCTCCAGCGAAAGGTATGTTAACTTCTATATGACGCAAACCTAAATAATATATGTATATTTTATACATTGTAAAACCGAAAATGAGAAGTTTACATCCATGGATGTGGTTTTCACACCCGTTCCCTGTCTTCTTTTATAAGCTCTTTACAAGAGGTATTTATATTAATATCTCGACACGTGGAATGTCATTTATATAAGCAACTATATATATTAATAAAAATATTCTAAGTTAAAGTAACACACAAACAAACAATACATTTCTTCATTCATGATATTTCCTACAGAGGTCTGTGACCGGCTTTCATTAAAGGGCACATGCATTTCGCATCTGTTTCAGTGATAAATTTTCTTCATAGACAAGCCAGTCTTCTGTGTCCTGGTAATTCACAACTGTTCTGTAAGCAAACAATCGAACCCTGAACCCCTCGGATCAACGATCATATCACCCACTATACAGTAAGAATCAATTTATATTAATAACAATATTAAAAACTACGTATACTGTTATTATACTCCCATTAAACATCGTTCCGAAATAGTCCAGTCAACGCACTAATAACACGCTATTCACATAAATGAACAATGAACACCTCAGTAATGTTTGCTCAACATTAGACAAGATTTATAAGGTCACAAATAGTTAAGTAAAGCTACAATATAGGCTGAATGAGATGTTGTCAGTGCCACATTTAGGCGCCGCCATAAAAGTATTAATTGCACACCGACTAGCACTATTGTTTTGATTACGGTATGCGCTAAATTTGAAGATGAAATGTGTATGCACTTGTTATGCAATTTAAAGTTTGGCTATTTTCTTTTGAATTTGTGTTTTATTATAAATATAGAATGACTCTACAATTTGATTTTAAGTATTTTTTTTTAATTAGTAATTAATATTTTAATGTCACAATTTGTGTTCGTTTCATTAATCGTAATAAAGAATTATGCTTTATTAAATATATTTTAATAAGGTGACGACGAATAATCCAGAAATTAATAATTATTAGTGCTTACTCAAATGAAATGAAATGAAATGAATGTAGGTAAAATATAGGTAAGCTTAAAAAAATGATTTAAAGTAGAAATTATGTAGTCGTTATTGATTCTTTTTCCAAGACAAACTGAACTGTTTGTCTCTAATTGTTAATCATAGTTATTATGCATCAACCTTGAACAACCGCACAAATTATCAAATTCGAAAGCACGTTTCTTTCGATACAATCTTACAACCCAAAATACTCATAAATAAGACATCCGATAGTGATTTATCTGCTGAACCAACATATACTATCATTAGAGCACATAACGATTAATTGGTATAATGCTAAGGCGCGGCGGATGATAATTGCGCACGAATAATATCAACGGATGATTCATCCCCGTCTTGGAGGCTATTTCGCGAATATTTTGCTGATGTCATTTGTGTGTGACAACTGACACGTGATAATGTGCTATTAAATCTTGGCTGATTGATCTGAAATTATTGCCTTGATTGCGTTTGATTAAATCTGAAAAAAGCGTTATGATCAATTTTGGAGATTTGTGTTTTGATAATTGATATTTTTGGTTTTTTTTGAGCTTTAAGCTTCACTACTAAGATGTTTTGTTGTAGTACTGTTTTATATTTGGTTTAAGAGATGTTTTTAAATCGGTGATGTAAGAATTAAAATAAAATGTTTTTATATAAAAAATTGCATTTTATGATAAACACCTAAAATATAGTAATTAGATTAGATTTTAGAAAACTTTACACTACTCCTCTGGGCTGATGTATTATAAATAAGCTAATATATTCTAATATTAAATAAATTGTTCACATACAGTTTAATAAGTAAAAGTGACTCTGTCAAGACTAATTTAGCTGTGACCTGCTATTTTGGGTTCGTCGCCTGGACAAGCATGATTGAATGTATTAAGAAAGTAGGACTGCAGTTAAAAGAAATTAATGTATTTATTAATGGCAAGAGTTTAGCCAATTAAATAATTTTTATTATGACAAATACCAAGTCTAAATTATATAGTTAGTTTACTGCGTTTAGGACGATAACTTTTTTGGAAAAATACTGCAATACCCCGTGACATTTGGAGAAAACGTCGCGTATTTATAAGAATTTGTTGGTTGCACGTTATATTAAACTCAAATATTTATTTATATAATACATACTAATCATTTATTGTTGGTTGCACGTTATATTAAACTCAAATATTTATTTATATAACACATACCTACCTACTAATCATTTATACTTCTTTTTGAAGCACTTTCGAATCGTCATATCATATTTTTAACATTTATGTACCACCGATTCGGAAAGTAGTATCTATGGAGAAGAAACGGCAAGCATACCTAGTTGCTCTTTTAAAAAATATTTCACTGAGAAACAAAAAAGCAATATGGAATATAAAGGATACATTGACGTTACATTGAATACAAGTATAGACCGTGACATTGTTTATTACATCAAACTGTTAATATTTATTCCCAACATGCACAACTTTAACCAGCCTTTAACAATTTTAAACAGCCTTATTAGCCATTATATATTGTCCTACCACAAGGTCTATCTCACCACACCTTGATTAATTAAAACTGTTTTGTATAAACGTACAACACGTAATGACTCCTTATTTAGAAGTAACAAAACGTGATTACATAATAGAAGCTTAGATAAATTATTATCAAGTCTAAGCATTGTGTGGGAGTAATTGTACTGTTTAAATCAACTTGTCGATTCATGTTTAACTGCTATTTATTGGATGTTTATTTTAAAGTTGGATTTATCAATTTGTTGAATAGCTGTGACCCGCGGGCAAAACTACGGATATTAAATACCCCGTTACAACCCTTTAGCGGTTGATTTTTTAAAGTTAAAATAGACTTGTCTAGGTTTCAGGAACCCTATGTTTAAGGGAGAGCTCTATCCTACTCCTAGAAAAATAATGTGTGCTGCAAATATTACGGCCAATATAATGTGATAAAGTGCATAAAACGTAATTTTATAGTATATTGTCAATGTAGATATGAGATAAAATATGTTTGGTGTCTATTAATTTAAAAATAACTGGGCATAATTTGAAACTGACTTGCTGAACTGAATTATTGACAGGTATTAAAGATACCAGGATTTTGTATAAAAACGCAACATACCTACAGCATAGTAGAGTTAGTAGTGAAATGCTTCTGAAAAAAGGCTTTCAAAGCATTTGCATCTCGATAATATTATCTGAAAAATTGTGTGTTAATATTTATCTTAGTTCATGACGACAGAGCCTTAAATAAACTTCTTTACGACACGAAAATGTGTTCATAAATGCATAATAATAATCTTCAAAGAGGAAAGTTAAGATTGTATTTTCTATTTATTGTATAATAAGCCAGAGTTGTAAACACTGAGTGCATCCCTAACTTGCCAACATCAATATTCAACTGGAGCGTTTATTATCATATCTCATTATACGAGTTAGTGCTTGTACAGGCTTGGGTAGAAGCCCCTTCTTAGGTTATGACCTCACAAGTAAGTACTAAATTTCGCTCTTAGATCATCGAGTTATATTAAGCTCTTTGAATGCGCGTTAAGGTCGCTTTTGATTTGGTGATATCCCGATGTAAAGTCGAGATTTAGTTTCGAAATGCAATTTGGAAATGAGATCCGGAGGGTAGCCGTTACCCTTGGGTGGGGGTGGGCGACTTACCACTATTATTTATAAGGGTAGGGTCAGTCGACGGATAGTCGGCTAGCTATTATATTGCCTTGCTGGACGAACCGGTAATGTTAATACGTAAGTTTATTTGTAAATAGCTTTGTATTAATAATTAATTAATCTTCAGTGCTCTGAAAGCAAAGACGAGAATTGATGCTGTTTCTTGGATTAATAGACGTGTACAGAAGAAGTATAAACAATATAAAATTGTAGCAGACATAAGAAATGACCAAGTAATGACTCATAATTTAAGTGTAATCGCAAAAGTAATAAAAAAGGCACCACATTATGTATTACTTTGTCTAGTATGTGTAAGAATAGAACAATTAAGTTTAAGTTGCTTTGTTTTAACAATATTAATTTCACGCCTATCTAATTACGGAAGTCAAAACCTCATTAAACTCGTTTCCACTGCTGTACGGCGTACGACGATGGAATAAATAAAGTTTTCGTGTACCTACCAAAGTTTAGCGGGTAATCCTCTTTAAAAAAAATATTTTTGATGTTTGATGAGGAAAAATAAGCAAGAATGTACTGGTGTATGTTATTTTAGTTTGGTAGGTACTTAATAAGTGATTTTCTTATTTATTATTATTAAGGATATTTAAACTTAAAGGTAATGATTTCAATAATAGAAAAATAATATTTCTGTTTAATACTTCGTAGACATTTAATTTGGCATTTTATTAACGATAGTAACCAAGATATTATACAATATTGCATCATTTAAAATCATTGATATAGTATGTGTAACCTTTTATGTAAAAAAATAACATATTTTTATTCTTAATGATCAAAACAATATTTTGGGAGAGTCGGAAGAATTTTCGACGTCTTCGGTGAATCATTTGAGACAGGTACAATGGAAACGCATCCCAGATAGTGTTTGCAAGTTATATCTACTTAACTCACATGTTTAAAATAAACAAGTGCGCCCCGCGCAATTTACATAAATATATTGCTCTTAACCTTGTACGGTTCTCAATTTAATGGGCCTTAATAGCTTCTTTGTACTATAACTACACTATATGTCTGTTAATTTATAGGCAAGAAAATTATCAAGTTCTTTTTGTATGAATTATATAAACGAGTTTAGTATTTTGATTAAAGTTTTGCATCTGTGTTGAATATTTATTTCATATTCATTAGTGCATGGACACCGTGTATCCATTTTGCACAAAAACAGACAGTGACATTAGGTTTTTGTTAACACGTACTAATAAGATCTTGAAGATAAGCAAAGAACACGAATAAATTGTTACAATGTTGTAAAATAGCACGCTTTAATGAGAACTCTAATGAAATAATATTCACGACAAAACATTTACATTATAATAAAATTCATTATAATAATTAATAAATTTGTCCTCGTCATTATAATATAACAACTGACAGGATGTTCTTAAGTTTTTTAATTTTATAAAAATACCAATGTAAAATTATTAAACGAGCAAGAAATTATACCTATATCTAATACATTGAAGGCTAATAGCCTTCAATGTATTAGATATAGGTAATTTTTATTAATCCTCAATATTGTTGTAAACAGCTCAAGCTTATGATTAATGTAGGTATTTTATTTTATCACACTTAAATACATTCATATTTATTAAAAAGTTTAATGTGAAATCAAAACAGGCTCAGGCAGGCAAAATGTTTTGTCGATAAAGCATAGTTTTGGATTCAAATTTATTCTTATTCTTTATAGTATAAAGTGTTTTTCAATACACAATGCAAAAGTAATGTGTTTGGTATGCTTTCACGCCTTATACTACTACCCAACACGTACTAAACCAATTTTGTAAAGAGAAGACCTTGGTAAAGGGAGAATGAGCTATTATCGCTAAATATAGCCTTAAAGAGGTTCATATGAGGCATGAAATTTTTATGAAAACCCACTCACTCGCGTGGGTTTTCATAAAAAACGGCTTCGGTCCGAAAGTAGGTAAGTCACAAATCTTAGTTCACTACCCCGAGTGTCACATGATCAATCCTATCACTTGGTTATCTATGGGTTACCCAGTACCTACTCACACCGGTGCGATCGTATCAATGGAATATTGTAACAATATTATAAGTGAAATGTATATTTTATTACAGAACTAGCTGTGCTCCGCGGTTTCACCCGCATTGCTCCGCTCCTGTTGGTCTTAGCGTGATGATATACAGCCTATAGCCTTCCTTGATAAATGTGCTATCTAACACCGAAAGAATTTTTCAAAGTAGTTCCTGAGATTAGCGCGTTCAAACAAACACACAAACTCTTCAGCTTTATAATATTATTATAAAGTATAGATATAGATTAAACTTTTTCTGTCATCATAATTGTTTAGAAATTGGCACAGCTCCAAAGGAGGAAAGGCACAGGGTATAACTAGTTTTAACAAAAAGTGATAGTGTAAAATTATCATACATTAATATGTAGATATAAAATATATATGCTAATTAACACCGGGTATCGTTTATATCCATATTAGTATGAAAGATACCAAAAGATTCACATATCATCTGCGCCTGTCGTTTGAAATTTATAAGTAAGTATGTGTTGTTTATTATCGCATTTATAGAGTATTTATGAAAACATAAAACAGGCTGTTTTAGATAATGAAAAAAACAATTTATTCGATATGGCTTGTGTTTGGAATGCGTGTAATATGTTTAGCAGTGAATTCATTACGTTATTATGCTATTCCAATAGAAATACGTTGGGTTTGGTAACAGTTTAATATAAGTTTGCGAATATTTTCATAATGTTAATATTCTGTTTGGCCCTCCTATAACTTGAAAGGTTTCAAAATTTCTGATTTGATGATGATAAATAAAACTGCATTTAAATGTCTCATATTTTATTGTTGCATAATTTAATATGACATTTTTAAATTTAATCTTCCATCATAAATCATTAGGAATGTTGAAATAAATATAGCATACATTTTATCATGAGAATACTGGTAAAAATAAATAACACGGTAACACCAATCCATTATTACTAATGTTGTCAAGACTATAAGTCGGAATTGAAAAGAGTTGACATTTGTGTAGGTCGATACGTAACGGCAACGATAGTTCCGAAGGGGGTTAATTAATAATAACGGCGTATGGGTGATTAATGAAACTGTACCCTTCCTAATTTATAGTTGGACTTAGCTTCCCACCCCACCGGCCCAAAGCAAACTAAATATCCGATACCTCGCTGCGGTGCGGCCGTGTAAAGTCTTGATACTTGCAATTATGAATTCTGTATGGATGTATTGTTTTTGTGATATTGTTAGATGTTTTTAGAAATAACGGAATAAAAAAAAAATGTGAATTCATTTCAGTTGTTTCATTTTACAATGAGAAGCATAAGTTTCCTTGATTCACGTACGAAACCATCGCTATAGGTTTCGATTTAAAAATATATACTTAACTGGAGATGAAAGAAGACTAATTTTTGGATTAAATAGTATTGTCCCAAATATTATCCTATTTAGAAAACAATGAATAGCTCTACATTATTAGCATCGCTATTTTTAACTCTTAGCCCCCAGCGAAAACAATAAGCCTTTCAGGATCTTTATTTCATACCCTTTTCAAAAATCATTAACTTTACCTACATACATTTTTTTTCAATTTAACCCTTCAAAAGCCTTATTTGTATTTCAGCTGATTGACTTGAAATCATAAATCCCATAATGTACAGTATCAAAATAGTTCGGTCACAGTACATTATTATGAAGACAAGTACGAGCAGTATATTCGGACTTTGAAAATCTAATTACGTAGCCCGTACCCTTACCTCGATCGCTCCTTCGCGCCCCCCCACCACCGCACTGCCCCCTCCTACCGTTGTATTCCACTTAATAATTTCGGTTAAAACAAACATACAAATATTTATATCGACAGCCAAATTATGGCTTATAATCGGTTATTTGATATTGTATATTTTTGTTGTTTAATAATGCAATGATGTCTAACTAAGTCTATATTGATGATGTTTTTTGTTTGAATTAATTCATCTAAGCAAACAATTTACTCATTGTAGCCCCGCTGATTCTTTTAAATGAATAAACCAGATAAAGCAACAAACAATAGTTTAAATTAAGTCATTGTAACTGTACCCGACAACAATTTATCCTTACACACGATAATCTATGTGTCAATGTAGGCTAGCACAAACCACTAAATAACAAATTCAATTCAACGGTACATTCCAACCCATCATTATTCTATTAAAGAATAATCGTTGGCAGTTAAAAAGTTGAATAAAATCGCAATTAACATCGCAGTTATTAAGTAACACGTAATAAAATTCAATATTCCGATGTTATCGGGGTCGCACGCCGGTCGCAAGCGGAGATGGCCAAGTTTGTCCAAGCGTTCGAATTATACATGGTGTATTAATACACTGTTCAACTCTACTATTGCTAGTGAAGTTTTAATTCGATAACCCGCCGTCTCCCGCCACCCAGCGATAATGTATTTATGGACGATACCGCGTACCTAATGAGCGTTCATACGCCTCTTTATGTG
>CAJQZM010038907.1:56968-87595 GCA_907164665.1 Colias nastes
GACTGAAAGTGGTCTCAGTTTGAGACGCGATGGTTTATGTTTTCCCGGTATCCCTTAGATATTTTTCTCCAAAGTAGTTACTTGTTTTTTTGTGATAATCGTATGTTTAGGAAGTTTTCTTGAATGTAGCTATTGTATTTAGATTCGCAGATTAGCTTTGACAAAATGCTAAAACCTAATTAATTTTATATTTAAACCTTCCTCTTGAATCACTCTATCTATAAACAAAAAAACCATGAATATCTGTTGCGTAGTTTTGAATATTTAAGCATACGTAGGGACATAGGGACAGAGAAAGCGACTTTGTTTTATACTATGTAGTGAGTAGTGATATAACTTATTATTAGCGAATGTGAGGTTTCCCATAGAAGTATTAGGTATTACTATTTAAGGATGTTTGTCAGTTTGTGTTAAGATAAGTCGATTGTACCTAGTTATTTGCGGTAAAGCATTAAAAAGAGCGTACGCGCCGAGCTCACGTGTCAGAATTGAAACTTCTTTGGCAAGATTCAAAGGTACCAAAATCTTCGCCTTGACGTGTCGGTATTACCGTGACGTGACCTTGAAATTTTACTCTCAACGCGCCTACAGAAGTTTCACTTCAAAAATTTGTCAAAAATAGTTATCTTATTGAAATCGTACTTTTGGTAATTTCGTGTTTTAGTAATAGGTAGGTACTTGTAAATTAATGAGATGATTAAGAAATTAACACAATAGGTGAGAATGACTTGTATAACCTTGTTACTCGTAAGATTACAGAAAAGATAATTTTTAAATTATGCAAATCTTTGTCGGTTGGTAATTATGGTGGTAATAACGTAAATCAGAAAACTGTATTTATGTATACCTACTCGTGTTTACCAGGTAGTGTAAAAACATTAATTAACATTAGACACAATTAATAATCATCCCTAAGCCAGGCTTTTTTTTAAAAAAGCAAGCTTTCGTATTTACTCATTTCATTTATTTTTTGAAGACAAAAAATACAATAAATTTCTTTTTAAATTTCAAAATGTATAACTCGTAAAGAAGCATGAATATTAGTCTGCCTTGTAAATAATATGAAAACTAGAACAAGTTAAAATAAACACGAAAGCGATGGCTCAAAGTGGAAAATCGAAAGGTCGAATTAAGTCATCCATTACACCTGTACTAGATTAGTTAATTTTTAGATTCGAGCCAGACTTCTAGATACAAGCTAGACGGAGATCTAATGCGGTGCTATTACGTGTATTGATAGCAATTATGACTTTAAATAGCTACTCTAGACATTATGAGATATCGATGCTTTTAAACTGGTAGGTAATTTGTTTTTAAGAGAGTATAATAGAGTATCCTGTAGAAAGGAGAAATAAATATACAAATAAAGGAATCACCAAAATCCGTTCAAGTCTGACTTTATAAGATATCAATGCTTGTAAAGAGAAATAAATACCTATATGAATAAAGGAATCGCCAAAATACTTACATTGAAAAGTCTGCTTCTTAATACGTTTAACTATGCTATTTAAACATACAATTTCACGTTAAATATAGAGTCATGGCCCATAAGACGTTCAATAATTGCTTAGGAAAGTTTAATAATGTTAATTCTCACACATTTGATATCACCGGGTATCAAATAACAATTTTCATTATTAATGAGGACAAACTTAGGAGCTTCAAAACTTTGTATAGATCTACTGTTCAAAATTCTCTGAATTCACATAGGGAAATTATAAGAATTATTAATGATTTTATTTTAGGTACAACACGTGATTTTTATAATACCATACAATACGATGACCAGTGACATCATACAACAAAATTATCAATAGAGTGTTTTTGTGTTGAACATTTTTAACAGTGGAAGCTTTTTAGCAAACGCACAAAGCACAAAAAGCACAAAGTTGTTAACACCGTTTTCTAAAAAAGACATAAAAAATACAAAGAATGGGCTCATTTCGCAAACATTAGTCCGATCTCTATCTCTACACGTAATTCGGAATCCAATCAATTATTAAACCAAACGGCAACTTTCGGCCGAGCCAACTTGGGCGGATATAAAGTTGTGACGTCATTTAGTTATTTACGTACTACCTTAGGATCGACATTTGACCTGAATTAAAAGATCGCATTATACACACTGTAGTGTGTGTATAGAAAGAATAAAAAAAATAGTGGATACTTTCTTACGTAGAGACTTACGTAAACTTGCTTCACTTGGTAAAAAAGTTTCAAGAATATTATAATGGCCTAATATTATTGCTAATTTATTTTACCATATGATTCAAATTATAAAGAAGTACAAGGGCCTAAGAAATAAGAGGAGGCAGTTTAAAGAAAAAAAGGAAAGGCTCTATCCTCAAAATTATGCATAATTGCATAGGTATGGAATTAAAATTTAACTTGGAAAGTTAAATTATGTAGGTATTCATTTACAAAGTATATATTTCATGCATAAATACATTTTGATTTATCTTGAAATAAATTATTATAATTTGATGTAATTTTATTGTGAAAGCAAATTGTCGGAGCCGATTTTACGCAAATTTAATTAACAAGAATAAAGTGAAATCTTAACTTTATAGTGGAATTTTTTTTTTTGGGTGAATTTCGAGTTGATGAGAATTTAATTGGTTTTTTAAGAAAATAATGCTCACATAATATTTTCACTCTTTCTTTAAAGATATAGGAAAGAAGAACTATCAAAGCAAGCCAACTTATAAATAAAACGTATTTGCAACGTAGGTAAACTTTACAAAAGTGCAACAGTACGAATATAATATTATAATACCAATTTTTTTTTGGGTAGTGAGTATTCAAAGTAATCTATAGGCAGAATATTTGGTTTACATTAATAAGATTGTTTTTAATTTATTTTAGGTTTTTTTTGTTAATCGTTATATATTATTTCTTAGCGATAAAATTGTTTAAGGTCACTTCATTTTCATAGAAATCTTCTTCATTTTCAGATATTTATTCTCTTAGATAACTAAAACAATGAGCTTCCCTAAAATATTATTTGTTACATTCAGAGATAGGTACATAGAGTCACATATAGGTTATACCTTTTTCAATAAGGGCCGATTTTTCAATGCTTAGATAAAACTTATTCGTCGAATAATGTATAAAACTACCATTTTAAAAACGTATTCTAATTGCCCGTATTTGACAGTTTACGTGACATTTTAATATTATCGTGTAATACTTTATTGGATGGATAAGTTTTATCCAAGCATTGAAAAATCGGCCCTTAATCGAAAGATCCATTCCTGTCAGTTTCTTATGGTTTTCTCGATTATACGAGCATATTCTAATCAAAATTATAACTATTTTAAGCTAAAAATTAGTCTGGTAGTGTTAAAAACTCACCGAAGTAGGTATAATAAATATAATTTTTTTTACTGAATAGTTAATTGAAATGCCTCTTCCGTGTTCTTTTTGGGGGAAGACAGAGAAGGTTCCAAAGATATTCCTCTGGTTGTTAATACGCGTGTATTCATGCCTATAAAAACGAATTTTGTGTAAAGGTATCCAAATATTCAATTAAATAAGTATAGTCTTATATACGCGAACGTTGGAACATTTATTTATTCAACTGGACTTCGTAAAGAAGTACTTAGCTTACGACAATTTTAAGGTGCAAAAGAGTTCATTTTTCTTCTTTATGAGGGAGATTTATCACCATGTTTATTTACTTGGTCTTGACAATATAATTGTAGGCAATAACTACTTTCCTTGCACTTCTCCTTTTCTTTTCTTCTTTCTTTCTAAAAGTTTAAGAGGTGCAAAACTGTTTAGATCTTTAAATGTTGACAAATTTTGACCTGAAATAAGGTCCTTTTATTTAGTGCTTCTAAAATTTAATGATCGGTTTGAAACTATATTATTAATTAGAAACGTTATTATTTATGTCTACTGTCGCATAAGAATGAAACGCGAAAACTTTTCGAAGAACTTAAAAGCCTAGGAGAATTAATTTTAATATCCTTATATTAAAATTAATTCTCTGTTAGGATAAGTGATAGCTTTAAACTTTATTTCGACACATTTTACTAAATGGGGGTTATATGAACATCGAAAAACGGCAAATTTACGTAAAAATTGCAATGTAGAGCATTTGCTCTAAACATTGGTCGATATTGCAATGATGTCAAATGAAATAACCTTAATTTCCTTTAATTTATTAAATTATTATGATACATATTAATTTATTAAATTATTCTGGCGTGATATATTGATAGAAATGTAAAGAATCAGATCAATGTATCTACAACTAGAAGTTTTAAGTACGGAGTAGGTCAGGACTAAAATAGATTGCCTTGTGTTTGACTCAATAAATCCGAGTCGGAACACAACACTAATAATGCAGTACAGTCTAGGGCGTATCTTAGTTTTATATCTGGTAAAAGCAAGTTTTGGTGATTAAAATTCGGATATTTAAGAGATTTAAGAGCTGCAATGGCGATTGGATCTTTCGTCTACCTATCTCGTGCTTTCGCTCCGTATTCTTTCGACAGAAACTTCCTGAATGTTGTTTACGTTTTGTTTATTGGATTATTTCCTTGTTATTATTTATTCAATAATATCTGATATTTGAGATTATCTTTATATCGTGATAGTAATGGTTTGAAGATTGAATGTTTAAACATTTTTAAAAGTTTACAGAAGGATCATTACATATATTTTAGTTTTCAAGTTCTGCACCATAGTTTTTCGCAATAAATTTTCCCATTTTAGCTTTATTTTAATCTAAAATAATATGTAGAGTTTTTAGAATACACTATTTTCTAGATAATATATTGTATAGACATCAAGCAGAGGGATTGCGTCGCTCAGGCCTCCATTCGAACAGAGTAGTTTTGTAGTGGAAATGGCTTGCTAAGGTGATGCGTCCGAATCGCTACCGAAGCCCGATAATGCATTGTCCAGTTACGAACACCCCCCAAAATATAGCGTGCGAAAAAACCTTCACCACCCGCTATCATTAATGTCCCCCCACCGCGCACTAAGCTTCTTTTTTTAATACATAACTTTTTTTCAAGATGCATTTTTACATGTTTCGGCCTAAAACTTTACACACCCAGAAGCGTGAGCTGACTGAAACGGTAACGCCTATCGACTCTCGGATTTCTCTCTCCCACGCGGGCAGAGCGCGTGCCGGACGATAGTGGCGCGAGCGAAACAGCCTATCGCTTGCCTCCGCTCCGTCTTAAACCAAGATTAAGGCTCTATTCTGATTTTCCATACGCATATTCTTGGACGCAATGCATTAAACGTCAACGGTGACCACATAGTCTCGTGTCAAATATTCAAGATTAAAATGCAACGGATAAGAAATATTTTGTCATCGGCAGAAAGTAGTCGCGTCTGAAAGAAAGTAAACACTATATGTCTCCCTCTAGCGTCCAGTGCGAAGGCATTCGCGCCACGACAATTGAGTTGAGTTGAATTGAATTGAGTCGGTTAAACCGTAAAAATGGTGCGGGCGGGTATCGCCACGCGAGAAAGAGACGAACGAAAGGCGGGTTGGCCGAGACCGCTGCCTTCTTCTCCTCGACTTACACCGAGGCGCGACTAGTGAACGTCAGCGCACTGACGTGGACGGCCGCATTTGTGTTAGTCTGTGCCTCGTTTGACAGCCACTGAAAAAAATATTTCGCGCGTTTTTGACAGCTGCAAACGAACTTTGTGCGCGTTCGAAAATCAAACTTTTCTTAATGTGTTACTGTATTATATTGTACTGAAGGTGGATTTGGTTCGATCTGTGCTAATTATTTGGCTGTACCTACTGGCCGTTGAGACGTTATTACCTAAGTGATGAATCAGCGAACGCCGGCTAATTAACAGCGTCACTGCTACGAAAACAAATCTTGTACTTCCGATATTTAATCGCTTGGATATTGTAAGTATCATATTGCAATAGTACCTATTGTGAACTGCTTTTTTTATGAATTGTTATTTTTATGCAATTTTTTTTTTGGTTTCATAAAAATTTTGTAACTTTATTATTATAAGTATAATAAATAAATTCCAAATAATTATATTTCAACTCTATCTATTTAATAATGCAAAGATTACAAAATATAACAAACAAAAAAGTGAACAAAAACAATTCCAAAAAAATTAACATAAATTTAATATATGTACATACCTATCATAAAATAAAATCGCTATTTTAAATTACCGCGACCTTTAATACGAGCGCAAAAAACGTTCACATTAAAAATCCAAATGCGAACAACATTATAACGCATTGTCGAACGATCACGTTATTGTAAATTAAAAACATATGATAGTTTTATATTAAGTTTACGAAAAAAAAAGTTGGGGACGTAAAAAGTTCATATTTTTCGCGACGCGTTGGAAAAGTTCAGATTGGGCGGGGCGAGCGTTCGAACAGCTGATTGGTTCGGATACGTGTATAACATTTTTCCGTAGGTATTTTTTGTACATATATTATATTTTTTTTACATGAAAACTATGTTTATCGCGAGAGCCAGTAATGAGAATTGTAACAAATTTGTAATGAGTTTCTGGTGATCAGATTGCTTTTTTATGATACAATATTTTTTCAGTAGTTAAGTATATATTAGTTCCTTTTTTAATTATTGAGGCTTTAATCATATAAAATTCTACTTTCATTTAGATAAGTAATTTAATAGATATCAATTTTGTACTTATTACGAATATTAAGAACTACAAAAACTCTACATCATAGAAAAAATATAAAACAAATTAATATTCATTATTCTTAGCTCTAACTATGGAACTATCAATTGAAAATAATAATAAACGAATAAATCAAACCTAAAAATTATTATTAGATACAATCGCATTTAAAAGCAGAACATTAAATGCTCTACATTTTTACTAAAAAAAAACCGTTTACAAAAAACGTTTTAATTTGTTATTCTTATTTAACATACATGTAAATTAAGAGAATATAAATAGAAAGTAAGATATAAAAACGTAGAGTTTCCAAGGAAAATGTAATATATAAGTAAGAACGATAAATTTAGCTGTCAAACTTAATGTTGTCTTGGCCTTTCTAAGAATTGCATTAGCTGTTTGAATTACAGATACACGAAACTAAACTCGTGATATTAATAATTATCATAATGTAGAAATTCTATCTCATAATAATATTATAGTTTTAAGCTATAATAGAGAGAGAAAAAAGCAAATTTGCGGTGTAAAATTCAGTCAAATATCTAGTTTTTTTTTATTAGTATTTTATTTATCATAAATGTTTCATAAAATATATCGTAGTAACAATAATGTCTTCCATATCATCATCGCATCTCATTCATAATATAATTCATTGAACTCAATCAACACATGATTCATTTGTGTCCAACTATGAATCACGTTTCAATTGTCCAGTTTTAATTTATTGCTCAAAAATCAAGACATATAAATATGACTCAATTTATAAGGCTTTAAGAATACTAAAAATCTTAACGAATTAATGTCATATTTTACTAAATCTTTAATATTTAAAACTACTAACAAAACTTCTTTTGCTTTAAAAATAAACTCCTAAGTGAAAATAATGTAATATAATATTGTACTCAATAAAAATTGTCCCATTAATTGTAAGTCAAATAAAATCACCCCTAGAGGTAAGAATAGAAATGCTAACATCTCGACATTTTACGACAAACAGAACACCGTCTCTGACATCGAGTTTTATAACCGAACAATTACATTTAATCAGACCATTTCCCATCCCTCACCAACATTCCATAAAAACGTAAGAGCAAAAGAGACAAACGTAACGGTACAGCTACGCCCATCAATATCTAATTGCTTTTATTATTTTAAGGCATCGTAATCATTATGGCCGCAATAAAAATTGTAATTACTTCTCATTAGTTCAATTAAGAATTTTCTAGACACGGTTTAGTTGATATGTTGATTGCGATACACTGTTGCGATGATATTATATTAGAATATTATTATCGAATCACTGATTTTTCAAGAACAAGGGAATTCTCCCAAGTGAAATCAGACGATACATTTTATGATCGTCAGACACGGATCATATCAATCAATATTAATGATCACATCGAAATATGGAACTAATCGATGTTTTTGAAATTTAAATATCCATAAGTTTTAAAATTTTGGAACATCGATTAATTTAATAATTGCTGCTTTAATAATACGTTAGACGTTTCCGTGTTAAGACAAAATTACGTTTTTATAATATGTAATCAGTTACGCTGTATTACATCACACTAAAGTTTTTCTATGAATTCTTAGTTATTCATTTGTACCACCTACATCTCCATACAATAATAGCTAATCATAATTATCAAGAACTGGTATAACACTAAAAAAATAATACCACTACTATTAAAACAAATTAAAACGCAAGCGGATTATCTGAAGTTCATTGCAACGCTTTCAATGAACCCCCACCGCTGCTAAGTTTACGAAAGAGCGCGCGAAAAGCAGCGAGAAAAACTTCACCGAAAAGTTTGGCACGCACGTGGTTTACACGTGGTCTTGAGTGAAAAATCGCGCAGGTCCCGCGCGCTCCTTGCCGCCCCCCTCACCCCGCACCTCCCCGCGCCGCACTCAACTCTATCCTTTCTAAACGAGCTGTACTAAGATTTGCCATTTCCGTATTCACTTTTGAAACGCGCGAATTGGCGCGCAAAAACATTCCGATATTCTTTTTTTTAATTAAAAAGTTTATGGTTTTTTTTCTTTGTTTTTTATTTTATAGACTGCCAATGAATTAACTTTAGCTTCTTAATATTGTTGGTTGCATTAATAAATGCATAATAAATAACATTCAATGTCACTTCCATATAATTAAATATAGCAAAATTGAAAAACGAATGCGCTTTATATGCATAGTTTATGATGAATTCGATATGCATCGTAAAATTTATATATTTTTAACACCATCATCATCATTAAAGAATTGATTTTAAAATCATTTCCTTGAGTCGGCATAGAGCAAAAGCTTTGATAATAATAATAGAAAACCTGCTTAGTAATAAATGGCAACAACTGAAAAAGCTTTTAAGGGACTTAATATTTTTTTTATAACGAAACTAGATCTAAGTGACAATTTTAGAGAAATCACTAGTATCAGAAATTTTAACAAAATACACTTTTTGTGTTCAATGAATAACTACCGATTGTTTTTCCCTCTAATAACAATTATATAAGCGACTACTCAGTTTTTTCTTATTTTAAAAAGTTCTTCACATAGTTAAAATTTTAGCTTATTTCTCTAAAACAGAATAGAATTAATGTAGTAGTAAGTATTAATCAGCGCAAGACCGATCATTCTCTGTTTTGATATATATAAATTGAACTCTTTAAAGGAAATGAGCTTACATTTTTCATTGAAATATTTCTCGTCCTTAATTATTGACATGAGAACATAGTATGGTCTTAGGTCAATTTCTCATTTACGTAATATAAGAATTAAGAATCAAAGGAAAAGTAGAATCAAAGTATTCCTACACACGACTATTACATGGTGATGAGCATATATTTCGTAGTTTTATTCATTTCTTAATAATTAGCATCAAACAATTGCAACGGTGGCTATCTTTAGTTGGTTCAAAAAATGAGCCTTTTAAAATATTTTGAAATGAAAATTTTAGAGCCAATGTAATTCGTCAATACATTTACATAACCCTATTTTTTATTTTAAAAGAAGTATTATCTATATAACTATACAAAACTATACTTTAAATTTAACAACATACTGACTGTTCATATAACTTCACCTCTACAGAAAGAACTATATTGCATCCACCATCTTTCTGTTAAGGTGAAATAAACTCTACATAACAACAACCAATCCCTACTTCCCTACTAATATTATAAATGCGAAAGTAACTCTGCCTGTCTGTCTGTCTGTCTGTTACGCTTTCCCGCTTAAACTTCTCAACCGATTTTGATAAAATTTGGCACAGACAATCTTTAGACCCTGAGAAAGAACATAGGCTACTTTTTATCAAAACACCACGCGGGTGAAGCTGCGGGCGGAAGCTATAATTTATAATAATATATAACAAAATATGGTTGTTATAAAGCTGTAGTAAATGAATTAAAGCAAAATTTATTTTAAATATTTTTTAATCTTCAACAGTCGCGAGATCCGGTCCTGTGACGGCAGCAAGCTGTTTTACCCTTATTTGAAAACGTCTTCCCTCCAAAGGGACTTCCTATTTGCCAGTGGCTCCGGTAAGTAACCACTAACCACTCTGCTAGTATCACGAGTATTCCAGAACATTCCATATAAATAGTATAAACAACTAGACTCACAATCTTCTGTACTATAATAATATTATAAAGCTGAAGAGTTTGTTTGTTTGTTTGAACGCGCTAATCTCGGGAACTATTGGTCCGATTTGAAAAATTATTTCATTGTTAGTTAGCCCATTTATCGAGGAAGGCTATAGGCTATATATTATATCATCTCACTAAGATCAACAGGAGCGGAGCATTGCGGATAAAACCGCGGAGCACAGCTAGTCGCTTATAAAAATCTTCAAAAATGTCCGATCGTTGTTTATAACGGTGCATTTACATCAAACGAACATAGAGCTAGAGCAAGAGCATTCTTTCGTGATCTTTTAGTGTAAACGTTATCTCGTATTCAGTGTTGTTCAGTATTAGAACATTGCATTCTTTTCGAACGCACTAAGAACAACGAAATAATGTTCTACACCTGTTTACATTAAAAAAAATGACATAGTGGGGTTAGATTTGCTTGTTTGATGTAAATGCTCTGTAACATTCATAGAAATTAACACCTCATTTCGTTGTATTCATTATCAAATCAAATCAAATCAAATCACTTCGCTTCGCTTTGGACAATTTTAAGCATTATTGTGAGTCTAGTTGCTTTATGTCAATGTTCAATGGCTGGTCTTCTCGTACGAATTTTAGAGTGTTCCCTTAACGTATCGCGATGGTACATGCATCGTTGTGATTGTATTACAATGCAGATTTGTCGAATGTATGTTTCATCGCGATGCGTGCAGTGGAACGCGGGTGAGAGCCGTTAGAATGAGGGTCGAATTTTGACCACTAGTAGTTAACTCTAGTGACAAATATTGATAGAATAAATCGTTTATAAAATAATAAATTATTTCTTCAATATTTACTAAGAAATTACATTTTGCACTGACAGTCTTTTAAATTTAACATTGTAAATGTTATTTTTTAGAGTTTTAACTACGTTGTTTGTTTAGCTACAGTTTATAATTTATCGGTTTGTATAAAAATGCATTTTCCTTTTCCCATCCTTTATCTACTAAAAGAATTTTGAGTATCTGTAGAATACAATTTAATAATATGACAATGTAAAGCTGTAAAGGGTTGCACACCAAATATTTAAATATTAAATTTAAAGCAAACAGTTGACTGCAACAAGTTGATAGTTTTGACAAACTTACCTTCAGTTAACGTTGAATTAATAGTTTTGTATTAAGGAACTATATCGATTCATTTTACTTAGAGGTGGTTATGTAAGAAGATATAAGGGATTTTAGAAATATAATTAAGGTAAATAGGAATTAGTATCAAGTACAGGAATTTACAGCAAGTTTGTTTTATCTTTCAGTTTACACAAGATAAAGTCAGCAAAGGAAGTTTAAGATCTCTTTATTTTGAAACCAATTTTAGTTGAAGAAAATATATTAATTTATATTGACCATTTATTATTGTTATACATATGGATCATTATAGTATAAAATAATAGTCAGAGGTTCAGTTTTTATCACACATGTGTCAAAGTTATAACAATATTTAAAACTATTTACAAATACACAAATGACATAAAATTGAATACTGTCTAAAAATGTATCTTTGAATTTTAAAATATCTATACAAACATGTAATAAGCATAATATGCATGTATAGCATAATAATAATAAAATAAGCATAGGTAATTATTTCACGGCAAAATGAATTACAATAGTTATCATTGAGTAATTTATTATGCATATTAATTCATGTACTTATTACAAAAGTTCCGTATTTGAAATTGAAATGATAATTATGATTTATGAACATATTATTCAATCTATCGCAGTACATTTCGTTATTAAAGTGGATAAATAACTTTCTCATATCAAATAGGGCCGAAGCAAAAAGAACATTGCGCAAGCGCCGCCATTACTTCCCAAATAAAAGGATATGAATACTTGTAATGATTGCTTAATTCTTTCAAATTGTTAGTTAAATTATTTTATTAACACAAGTACAGGTTTCCGGATCATTAGATTATTTCGAATCAAAACATGGGAAGGTCCTTGAAACTAAATGTCATGGGGGCTCATTAAACCCGTAGTTGGATACTTAAATTGGTAATCTTTTAAATTAGTTAATTAGTTTCGAATTATTTTGAAGTTTAACAGTTGGTAACCATTACTTTGCATACAAAGTACTTTGGATGTTTTATTGCGTACTTATATGGACATGATGGTAAGTATAAAACACACAAAATGCGATTGGATTGTGTAATGTGTTACGTTATGAATGAAAGAAGAAGTAAAGCACCTACTTGTTGTATATTTACGCATACTATACGGCTAGTATGTGATAGAGATTAATGTATCTTCACACTTCTCTTCTTCTTTAAAAAGACGAAACTGAAACAATTCAATTTATAAAAATACAAAATCGTCCTTTTTGGACGTTTTTGGTATATGGTTAATGATATACTGTAGTACATGGTATATCATTAACCATATACCATGTACCACAGTATATGGTTAATGATAATTGAAAGATTGATACCATTATTTTTATTTTTATACAATGAAATCCAGCTATCTCATCATGCGATTGCATTATTTAAAACATGATATAACCATTATCAACGTATAATATCAAATCTACAATCTAATAGATTTTAATTTTTATATATATATATATATGTATTATGAACGTACATACGATACGGCAACCTAATCTAACGTCGGCTAGTTTGTCTCAAACAACACGTCAACAAAAACTATATTTATTTAACAAAGCAATTAACACGAGCCGAGATGTCATATTCACATTCTTTTAATTATTTCGCAGAACACTTGGCACCCTCACAATTAGGGTGAGGTGAACCCGAGGCAAAATAGGCATAATTTTTCAAAAAATTACACGTATTTGGAGTCACACATCTTCAAATACAACGTTCTATATTATGTAGTGTGGTTCCCTTCCGAATTCTTGTTTTATGTTTTTCGCTAATCATTTTGATTGACGTCATTAGCAATAATTAAGCTCATAATAGAGCTTTACATTTTTAACGATTCATTATGGTTTTTGCGATACTACTTAAAACAACTTTTTTGGGTTCCTTACTAAATTAAAAATGCAACCAGAGGGTAAGGTACGTTCGATTTATGACACACACAACGTTTCAAAAAACGTCTAAGTACACACATAATTTATCACTCGATAAGATATCAAATACTTATTATACCTACTTCCCTTTCACTGATATTATTACAAAAAGCAATATTATGTAGCACACGAGTATAAAACCAATGTACCACAGAATATGGAAAATCTGAAACGTTTTTTTTTTTGGATAACAAACTTATTTGCAGTTGGTGAACTAACCACAATCTACACCAATGTACTGGGCACAAAAGTTTTCCAACGGCAAAGCTTGTAACTCGAACCGCTTGTACGGAACCCTTGACGTTCCGACTCGCACTTGACCGGCTTTTTTGTAGAGCATGCGCGCTATGTGTTTGTACAATGCTAAGTGACTACAATTTTTTTACCTAGACCTTAAGACATTCTAGATATTCGATAATTATATTTTTGTTGCGTCATAATGAATATGTGTGTTAAACCAATTTATGTCAATTCATGAATAATCTTATTTATTATAAACTTTTTTCTTCTTCTAATTTGAGGCGTCGAAAAGTTTAGATAGTACAAAATTGCGTTATAATGGTGACCAAACTAAGCAACACAAAATATTAACAAGCACAAAATGAAATCCAAGAAAAAACAACAGTTTTGAGTTTTTTTACATAACCAATTTTTTGCAACGTCTTATAAAATAAAAAGCATACCTACATGAAGCATAATTAGCCTGTCTTAATTTAAACATCAGCTAAACACTTTAATTTCTCGATTAATTCCAAAAACACGTTATTAAACAGGGAAAAGTTCGCATAAAGATAATTATGCACCCGGCGAATCGATACCATTCATCAAAGTCACAAAAATAATGCTATTCTAAAATGTAGGACGTGTATCAGAGAGTTCGCCAACGAATCCCATGGCTACGTAATAACACCGAAATGAAGGGTTGTAAACGCTTCGAAATTTAATGAAATATTTGATTTATGCCCACCGTGAATCAGGTAGCTTATTATAAGAATATATCATTAAACATTACATATATAATTAAATTCGAACTTAGCCCGAAGCTACCCCAATTTGAGCGGTGCCGCCGCATTATAATTTTAATAAAATTGCCCGCCGCCCGATAAAAATATACGTAAAGAAACAACAAAATTATAACACATCTGATTGATGTATTATTTGGTAATTTATCGGCTGTAATTACATTGTAATAATGGATAATGCTTCGGCGCGAGGGACGATTTATTAGTATTTATTAAAGTATGAATTATTGTATAATTACTGGGATGAGAGCTTCCAAACTAAACAGAGCGGTTGTTTTAGGGTTGAATTTATGAGTGATTCTCGGAGTCGGTCTAATCGCCTGTTTGCGATCGCGCTATGGGCGCCTCTCACATTAATGCGTATGTAAAAACACTACACATAAAGGATTATGTCTCATAACTCCACTTAGTTCTCAGAAGTTATGATCGTTTCTAATTTAATTTTATGATAGGAATCAATTTGTGCGTTTTATAAACAATTTAGATACATAAAAAAAATAATCGTTTAAAAGCAAATATTATTTGTGGGATAAGAACTAATATTTCTATCATACTTTTGTTCTTATTGGATTTTTTAACAATTTAAAAAATTACGTTGATAATATTCTTTGAGATTATGATGCCATCCGATCTTACAAAAGCAAATTAGAAGTCAAAACATAAACAAATCTAACATCGATTGCACGCATGTAACCGCTTGTGCAACGCCTACGTTATATAATTAATTGTTTTTATAAAAAAGCCATAACCGTTACTTTTATAGCTACCTCTTTCATGGACAAACAAACACGTACAAAATTAATAGTTTAAAGGGCCTCGTTTACGCGTCGTAAAGATGATACCCGATAGTACTTAAGATAAAATTCACAGATGTTGAGTTTGTTATTATGACTAATAATTTATACCTCGACATAATAATTATTGTACGCCATACACCGGTACTGCTTAAGTATTATAATAGGCTGTTAATACATCTATCTGAAGTTGAATACGGTGACTACAAGCTATTTTAGCCTATCTGACAAGGAGATACGGCTTCAATTTCTATGAGGAATTATTTAAAAATAAAGCCAATAAACAATAATAAATGCAAGATCGACGTGTTCACGTATTACAGGAATGTCTTTTAGATTATAATGTTTATTACAAGTAACTCGTTATTGATAATTATTATTTGAACAACTAGGATTAGTTTGGTTATTCACAGGTATTGTACTTACCTTGTGGTACTTAATGATAATTGATATCATTTAATTACGATATTATTATAATTATAAGCATACATTAAACTGTAATGGTCGCGATAATTTAAATAATTATTATTGGGTAAAATGCTATAATTAAAATTTTAATTATCGCAAAGTAAAAATGTTTGAATTTAATGTAGAGTCATAGTAGAGTTTAATTTGGATAGTGTTTTTTATTCATCAAATATTACAAATGTACAGTTCTTTAACATAATGCATGCCTATATTATTTACGAGAGATTTTACCGCCTCTTTGGTACAGTGGTTGACGCGGGAGTGTAGAACCAAGGGGTTCTGGGTTCCACTCCCGGTGGAAACGAGAAAAAAAATGACTCGAACTGGCAGGACACAGAAGGCTAAGCACCTACTTGTTCCTAAAGAAAATCGATCAATGAAACAGATCTAAGTATGCATATTGCATCTGCCCCTTACTCCTAGGAGACACGATACTCTACTTATGAAGTCGGTTAAAAATAAAATTCTTTTTTTCTTTCAAAATCAATGAAGTAGGTTTAATTTAATAATACAAGTATACCTACAGTTAAAAAATAATCTTGAACGTGTCTAATTAGAGCTTAATTATCAACAGGATATATTAAGTCTTATGTCTTTTATGATTATATTTTTACGACAATAACTTTGTAATAACGTACTTGTATTAAATTAAGTATTTTATGGCCAGCATTAAAATGTAATAAAGCAAATTATATCTTTATCAATACTTAAATACTAATTAAGAGACCGCAAGGTCGAATAAATTGTCATTTTCCATGTAATAAGTATTTTTAATATAAGGCGTCATTAGTGGTTTCCTTCTGTTAAATGTATTACAGTATGTAGATAAGAATTATGCAATAACGATATACAGGGTGTCCCACTGTTGGTATACTAAGCTCAAAGGAGGTTATAGTTTTGCATACGCTGAGTTTATAAAAAATACTTATAAAATTCCAGTCGCATTTTTTTTTTCAAATAGATGAATTCTTAATACTCTATGTGTACACCCATAACAAGCAACACGCGCAAGTTTGCCACCACCACGTGAGCTATCGTTTAAGATTATGTTTTCATAGACAAAATGCTCACATTAGTGAAGCGGTATATGCTGGCTGTGCGAAGCTAGAGAAGAAAGCATGGATTTTCAGGAAAAATGTAGCAAAAAAATTTTGACGTAATTTTGTTGTTTAAGTATTTCTTACGTGTTCAGTGTATGTAAAACTACATGTCCCTTCGCGCTAAGTATACCAATAATGGGACACCCTGTCTATAACAAAAATTATGAAAATTAAAAAGAAACAAAGAAGAAAGAAAGCATTTATTTTTTTTACACACAAAAAATTAATTAATTGGTAAAATTGATTACGTCGGACAGAAATACAATTATTACGTTTATCGTCAAAAACTTATGATAAAAAAATATAATAAACGTCTGAAATGTGACTAAAATTGACATAAATAATGAGGGTGTTTAATTATTCCATATATAATGATTTTCCAATATTCCACTGAAGTAAGAGGAAGGATACCTATGGGTATCGGTACACTTTACGAAAAATCGGAAACTAGGCAATGCAACTTGAACTGGAGTCAAACATTTTATTTTTTCCAGAAATCAATCCCTTAAAGATTAAAAAAGGGAATTAAAGTTTTTGTAAGTGTTTTAGTTTTAGCCCTCATGTGAAACAGGGGTACCAGCTTGTTTCTTATAAATTTGCCTTTCATTTCAACCCTAGTTACTTGAAATAACAATTAATGCTCAAATTATAGCTCTAAAATATATTTCATGTAGTTATCATAGATATTTATAGCTATGATAACAACTAATCAAGCCCATGCCATAAAAATAGTATTAGAATTTTAACAATACAACATTAAAGCGTTGTTTATCGAACAATAACTATCCAAAGCGTGTCACTGAAATCAAACTGAAATATAAAACCATAATACGAAGTGATAGCCAACGGTATGCCCTTAATTAATATGTAATTAAGGTGTTTATAACTTGATAACAGGCCTAATTATGTTATTAATAGCACATTAGGGTCACGTGACGTCATCACGCATTATTAATATTAAAAACGAAATGCCGTTACAGTGCGTAATTATTTATTCATTAGTTCATAAATATTATATTCCATGTGTAGATATAATTATTGCTATTAATATGTTCTGTTTGGAAGATTGATCGCCAATATACTGATGCATTTAATGTGTTTGATATGTTTAAAAATGAATAAATTTAAAGCCTTGTATTACCTACGTCAACATCATTAATTGAAAGTTCACTAAATTTATGTTAAAATGTTTGCGTGTCTGTTCTGCAGAATCTATGCAAGGTTGGTTCGGAAGAAATTTTCGCCTTACATAGACTCACTCTCCTGAAAATCATACGATTAGAATCAGTTTGGTTCTAATGGAAGTAAGACAAAACAAAAGTATAGGCGGCTAGATAATATAACAAAGTGTTAACTCTTTATTAGATCGTTTTTAAATTAAGATGAAGTAGCCCTGGAACCAAATAAACACTAATTTCCCAAAAAGCCTACCATTTACCATAATATATCATGACATTACACAGGTTAATGAACTATCTCGCCCTCAGAAATAACTTTGAAGCTTTATCATAATTATGTTTTATTAAAATTAGCTTATTTTACGTTTCAGTCACTTAATATTATTGCGCGAGCTCAATTTTATTTCATTTATTCTTTAATAAAAATGTAATAAAGTACGAATGATTACGATAGATAAAAATCTAGCAAATGAAAAAATGTTGCCACTCGTGAAAGCAGTGGTAATTTCGTAGAAAAAAACAGACGATTTGGAAATAAAATCGCTAATGACTGAGGCCATTAAGTAAATTATTTTAATTATAACTTGCTATTTCGTTTATTCATTTTGGTAATTTCGTTGAATATTTAAAATAAGAAGGGTGAAGTGTTGTACTTGTACTGAAAAGATTTAAGTCGCAACTGTATCGTGACGTGACCTTTTTATTTATACGTATCACTCGAGCGATTTGTTGTTACAAAGGTCTACAACTTGATTTCGAGTGGAATGCATACGAGCTGACTGCATTGTTCGTTACATATGTATTTATATTTTAATTCAAACCATGATATACCCTGAGCCTTTCAATCTATTACTGACTAGCTCTACTAAAATAAGTTTTAACACATTTAACTTATTCTTATACCTTTAGGAGTAGACGGTTCGCGGTAGTTTTAGTTGTAGAAAAGTTAGATTCAGGTGAGTTAACTCGTGTGGTTTACGCATTGATATAGACTGCTTGCTTGACACTGTGTGGTATGTGAACCAACATTACATACTCGTCAATGTAAATTAAAATGTTGGTTATGAGACATAATATAATGATATAACGATATTGAGTAAAGTTAATAAGTAGAGGCATTTTTGACAAGTTTTTAATTAACGACAGGTAAACGATAAGGGAAATAAATTATATATTTATACTGATTATTAATTTGTTAATATACTTAAACTTGTTAAGCAGTATAATGAGATCCTTATGTCATTTAAAAAAGGTTCTTAAAACGTATGTCTAAATTTGATCATGCACTTAAAACATTAAACTTCGGAATATCGAAAACCCAAATTTTATTATAAGAAATTAAATGCATATTTCAAAGAAACCGAAAACAGAGCGAGATGATATAAAATTAAACCGAATTAAACCCGTTCATTTAAAGACCTCTATCTTAGTGGAGAGTTAGCGATCATAAAATATGGAGAAGGCATCTTTTTACGTGAACAATGAACATGCTAATAACGCTGTTTTAACCTTAGTTTATAAAACTATTTTTTTCTCCATTGTTATGAAAGATAAAATAAATTTAAATATATGTATAAGAGTTATTTAAATATTGTGTTAATAATATATTAAAAAATTTCTTTTATGACTTTTCAGTATCTTATTCTTAATCTTATTCATATTGATCGTATTTTTTTCTTTTACAAATCAAATGAATCAATTGATGATACTGTATCTATTACTGAATAAAAAATGTAACATATTACCACCTCTGATCCCTCCAATTCGTAGCTCCAAGTTACAGGACACAGACGGACGTCTGAATGGCGTCTCATTATCTTTAATTATATACCGATTCTTCAAGCACTCCGCTTTGCAAATCGAATACATTTATCTACATTTAATCTACATACATTTAAATTCGTTACATTAGCAACATCTTTGTTTATTTGTTTCGGTCATAAACCTTTGAGCCTTGAACCTTTATCATAAGAACTTTATAGCAAAAAATTGTGCAGGAAATTGTAACAAGTTTATAAATATGTAAATGTAAAAAAAGACACATACTTTCCATAAGTAAATTAAAAGTTAAATAAATATTATTTTAAGTAACATAAAGATAATTAATTAAAAAGATGTGGCGATTATAAGAAATCATCAATATTATTTTAAAACAATTCTATTCGGTAAAGATTCAGGCCATAAATAAGATAACTAATCTAAACGTGTTCCATTTCAAAATGCAATACATTGCTACATTCTTCACGTTTGCAAGAGCGCGTTCCATATATATGAGGCAATGGAGCGTGCACTTTCAATTCATTTCAGTTTTAGAAGGGTCGCGCGAGAACATGGTACAGGCACTCTATTACTCTCTGACTACTGTGTACGTTTGCCGCTGCCCTTTTGTTTTGCCTTTAGTATTTTATCGAGTGGAAATTTGCATACGTATTACAAGTTAAATAATATTTATTATTAGTGATATTACGTTTAAAAAGATTAACGTAGGTTTGGTAGAGACATGTTATATAAGAAGTGTCTCTACATGTGAGTTTTGGATTAAAATATAATATCAGTAATGGCGAAAATCTGAAGATTTTTTTGCTAATGCCCAACAAAGCATTTCATACGATAGCGGTATGGGAATAAATAAACTATGCCACGAATACTACGAGTAAGTTTTATTAGGTACTCTACGATCAAAACATAGTACTTAGAATCTTTTTAATTGTACGTACGTAAATATAAAATAATTTTAAGTAAAACGTTATGTCTCTAGTATATTCCATTATTAATTCAGCAATAAATAGATACAACCAATAACTCTCCCTTATTTAATAGCAGTAATTAGAGAAAGTTTTCGCTATAATTTTCGCAGTTGCGCTTGTTTTGCAACAATTATCAGCCATAAAGAAGTAAATCTGTCATTCCATAGCTACGAGCCGCTGGAAAAAATAGCCTCAAATAGACAATCTCTAGTACTTAGAGGGTAAAAAGGGGAAACCGGGCTAAAAAGCGTAATTATGATGATTATTTAGGTCGTAATGCGACTATCCCACCACCCTGTCATTAATCGCCCCCTCGCCCTCCCCACTCTCTTTATTATTTCGTTTCAATTATTTTTGTGATTATCTTTTTATAGCGGGCGCATTAAAACTCAAAAATAACAGCGCATTAAAGATAATTTGAATCGAAATAACACGATGTCCGCTGTTCGCACTTTTTATGAATTATATTATGGAGTTGTAACTGACTTCGTTTGACATTTGGAAATATACATCGCATTTTACTTTTTGTTTACGATTTACTTTACATTAACACTTTTCTTATATATGTACTATTTCTTTTTATGTGCAATTGGATAAACATAATTGCTATTTTACAAACATAATATGGTTCATGTCCCAAACACATGAGGTAATGGTATTTGAAGGGATTAATTTAACTATTATGCGACTAAATAAAAGCGCTATTATATTTTATAGCTTTTAGTTTTTTAAGAATCTATTCACTCAAATTATTCTATACCATTAATAATAACAAACATAATTATAACGCGACGCGTGACTATTAACAATAGAAGTTGGATTTGCCAACCCCTTATTCGTATTACTAATGAATCGCGGATTCGTTTGAAAATAAGCTTTAAATAATATTAAGTAGAGTTTAAAGTCGTCTAATCATTACCATAAATGCATTATTATAAACCTTTATGGATGGGCAATTTTTATGATTGTGCTCGTACAGATGTATGAAATCGTTAAATCTTCAGTTTGGAGCGCCGAAGCACGATCTTTTTACATTATAAAGTTTAATTGCGTTATTGTTGTTTAAGATATTAATTGCATTTGAACAATGGTTCTTCGATTCATTAAAAAATATAGGTAATTATGGATATATTTATTGTAAGCTCATAATATGCAGGCACCTAGTAGGTACATACAAGAATATTAAGAATTTAATACTCGTAATTTAACTTCCTTTTTTACCTTCAATTATTTCAGAGCTTTATTATTCATCAAAATAATATTTGTGTCAACTTATTCCTAACGTCTCTACTTTTGTTAGCTAAACTAAATTACTTTTATACAAATAGTCCATAATATGCATATTCCAAATGAAAGTAAAATTTTAACAAATGCACCAATAAAATGTGAACTTAAACGTTCTATCATCACATTCCCGCCAAAAATCCGATGATATATATCACACAGATATATCACAATACACGGCATCGTACCGTGGTGGCACAGAGTATACAAACATTATTTTATCTGTGCGCGGTTGCGTTCGGAAAATTGAAAGTGGCAGTGCGAAAGCATGGAGCATTGATGTATCCGCTGATCTATTATTATATTTAGCGCACGTTAACCGGGCATCGGTGAAAGCGAAACCGATTTCAATTGTTATCTCACTCGGCCGTTAATTGACCGATATTTGTAAATGTACGCGGGGTTAATTTTGTGTTTTAATCACGCTAGTTTTAACGGTTGACGGCTGTACGGGGGAGATCGAAGCATTGTAATTCCAATTTTGGAGTGTTGCGCTTGGGAAATTTTAATGGTTAGCTCATAGAGCTAATGTGAATTTACTCTAGTTAATAACAAATTGTTACAAAAACGTTGTTGATATAATGTTGCTTTCCTTTGATGTTGTCCTTTTCTTATTTTTAGTAACTAAACAGAAAACTTTATTTTGAGAAAGTGAAAAAGAGAAAGTAGGTACTAGGGGATAAGGAAGATGATGAAAGCCGGCGCCCGGCAGACATGTAGAACTACTAGAAATTCTGCATTAAGCACATATGAAATCGTCCTTAAATACAGATTTTATTATACATAAATGTATGAATTCCTTCTGAAATAATAAAGTTAACTATATCTATGGAATCATCTCGTAAAAGTAGCATTTGTGTAATGTCAATAAAGGATTCTATCACGACTAACATAGTTGTAAGACTATAAACCACATTGAATCGTTGCAATAATATAATCTCTCTGCAATCAAAACTGTCTATTTTCTAGTGGCAATTTATTTTAAAACAATAATAAAATGCATCCCGTAATTTGACGATAAATCACGCATTATTGCACTTCACAGTAGCGACTATTTCCTAGCAATTGTTCCCTTGATGTTCACAATAAACTTTTGTTTAGACTATTAATACATCAGTTCAAAGAGCCCTGTCAGCGGTTGTTTTAAAGCTATTATCGTATTATGAGATCGTTTACGCCAACATTCGCTGTTTAAAGTTAATTTATATACATATACTTGTGTGTGATACGTTTATTATGTTCCTGATTATCATGAACTTTCCAGCTTTTACGGAATGAAATGTCAAATATTCTTAATTATAAATTTTAGGAAACTATAGAATAAAGGTACTTTTAGGTATACATTTACTACCTTCTTGAACCTAGAACCTGACATACTTATCGGCTCATAATCTCTAGGGATTCAATTCATTTGCTCTACCAAACAATTCCTCTAAGGATGTATAGAAGACTAGATGTCCGCCTGCGGCTTCGCCCGCGTTTTCAAAGGAAAACCCGCATAGTTCCTGTTCCCGTGGGATTTCCGGGATAAAACTTATACTATGTGTTAATCCAAGTTACCCTCTATATGTGTGCTAAATTTCATTGTAATCGGTTCAGTAGTATTTGCCTGAAAGAGTAACAAACACACACACACACATCCTCACAAACTTTCGCATTTATTTTATAAATTAAGTAGGATAGATTTAATGTTAAGTACCTATATCAAATTTGAAAACAAATTAATTCAGCAATTTTTTTGGTCCTGAACGTTCTTTGATTTCTAACATTTTATAGACACGCATATTAGCTATTTATTATAATGTCGTTATCTATAGTTATCAGAAAGAAGTAGAAACAATGCTTAGTTTCATTCAAAGCTCACTTATACCTATAACACCTATAGTGGCGTAATGGCCTGTACGTTTGTTATACACGAAAAAAAAACAAAATCCCGTAGATTCCTCGAGGCGCGTACGTAAAGGGCCCTTGTCGCGCACTCGCCGTACAAAAGCACTTATCATTGCCCTTCCGCGGGTGTTCCCGATCACTTATTATACGAACACCATTGTTCTAAAATTATATCGCGACGCGTTGTTACGCGTGCCTCATTATTACATTTTATTATTCACGGCTTCTCGTGTTATTTGTGCGTTTTCATGGCTTTGTATTGTACTGTTTGATTTTGTAAGGTGTGCTTTTTTATAAGTCGGTAAGATGTTGATTGACAGCATTTAAATATTGTTTGCTTTATTCAATTTGTCAAAGGCTGGTTTATATGAAATTTATTTTTAAATAAAGGATCCTTTTTAACTATCATCAATTCATCCCATTTCGTAAATTGGTTTGTTATACTTTCTGAACAACTTATTATTATTAGTATTCCAAGTAATGCTCATTAAAGCTATAGGTATTGATACTTCAGTGAAACTTTAAAGTAGGCACATAATAGGATAAGTTTGTTTACCGGGTTTTACAATGCCAGAATAATAATTCACTTCTTTTCATTCAGAAATTATAATATAATGAGTTGGCTTTCGATAAACAGGGTAGGTATTTGTTTTTGAAACGAGTAATTTTCAACAGAATGAGTTCTGTTAACTAAAGCCATCAGAACAATACATAACCTATATTAAAAATCAACCGCCGCTGGCCGAAAAAAAGTATAATTATAAAACGCGCGTAATTCTAATTTCGAATTCAAATTAAAGCCGCTTAATGCGCGGGAGCGACCCCGTAAAAAAAAGAGTTGACGAGTGCTCGCGGAGGGTGGTAATTTTTCATTAATTTAAGTTCACCATTCCCTGTTTTGTTTGCTTTTAATCGCATTTCTAATTAATCCCGTCGAGAATAACGTGACAACTGTCGACTATGGCGGCCATTTTTTTCGAGGCCCAGTATAGCAGATGTCGGCCGATTTCCATTTGTTTCTGAGATTAATGATTCGGTGCGATTGTGAATTTTTCCGGTCGGCTTTTGTTGTTTTAGAAGCAATTTGTCCGCTTACTGTAGAGGCCATTCGTTAAATGCCTCGCGATGATATTGAACAGAAAGGCAAGTGTTACAATTCATATAATTCTGCAAGACGCCTTGTAGCTAGATCACCGCGCTTGTGAAACAGACTATTCGACGAATCTTTTGATAAACCGGAATAAAACTATGATGATAATAGCGGCATCTATCGTATTGATAAAATAACTAAAGAGTATCTACAGAGGGTTACTAAATGACAAAAAACTGAATTAACTCGCTCTAATACGCACTTTGTTCTGATTAGTAATTAGCTAAAACGTGATGTTTTTTTCTTACATTCTTATTAGTAAATTCAAGAGCATGTATTTTTGGTTAAGGTTACTTTTGCGCATACATTTTGATACTAAGAAATTATGCAAAAGAAAAATTCCTGTATTCATTGTCATCTATTTAGAGGTAGAGTCGTCACGGACTACAAGACAAACAGAGGTACACACACATTTACACCACATTTACAATGTTATTATAGTAAATATACGATTACAGTTAATATAAAATACAATATGAAAACTTCATTCCTAAACCAAATTGAAATACATAATATAATCGTGTAAATTGTAGGTATTAGAACAAATAAACCGAATTGCGTATCAAACACATTGAGATAATAATACTACGTGTGGAGGAGACACCACGAACAAAATCTGTGCGCCATTTTTTTGCTCTAACTAAGTTTTAAAAATTATTATCTAGTTAGGTACTTACCGATGAAAGTTATTCCTTTGCACTTTTCCGTATTATTTGTATTATTTGTGCAATATCGTAACACACACGAAGGCATATTTGATGCGTTTCACTTTAAAACAAATAAAAAATGAGCGTGCAGTTACGCCATATGGCGTATGTTGAGCGGAACATAAGTGATGTAGGCGGTGTCGTCTCCATATGTATATCTCAATGATCAAACACCAATTTGTTATTCCACATTTTTCATTGTTCTATTATAAGTGTCCAAATATATTGACAAAATTAGTAACAACATTTCCCCGTGATACGGCATAGAAAATAAATAAACAAGTATTGTACTCTTTGTAGAGGACAAAACGCAAATGGAGAGCATCGCTTAGTATTTGAAACCGATTGGAAAAGCAATCAAACTCTAGTACCAATTTTTTTGATATTAAAATACAGCTGCATAGGTTTTGATTAGTGGAGAATAGAAATATAAAACATGCTAACACTAAAACTGGAATAGAAATGTACAATGAAATATATAGTTACATGTAAAACAGACATGTGTGTGTAGGTATTAGCTGTATACATGTGTGTTGTGACGTTTGCTGCATTTGTTATCAAGGGAATAGATCCTTTGTTAGTTGTTGTTGATTAAATATGATTGATACATCGGGATGGCACATTTATATGGATTTTTTGATGTTGAAAATACAATTTGTGTTTGTTAGATTTTTTTGTAGAGCCAGATTTATGCGGTCTAATGAATGCTTGATGAGCTGCAAATTTCAAATTGTTTTTGGAACTTTAAACGATCTATTTTTAAAATTAACTTATTATTAAAAAAAAAATTAACTTATTAGTTCGTCGTTATTTATAGATATTATTATCTTGCCGTCTATCATTTGATATTCATTAAAATGATAGAAGTAGGTATTAGAAATATTAGCGTAATAAAAATAGACTCGTTTTTGTACTTGTGTGTACAGTTGTTAGTGTATAGCTTTCTATTAAAATAATCCCCTGTTCTCCTGAAGATACTAAACATATACATATTACACATGTACGTATTATAACCTACGTGCGATCACGTGTATTCGCACCACAGAACGAATGACCTAGACCTAAGTAGTGGCTAGGCAAAAACTAATAACCAATAAAATAATCTTTAATTCAATCATTTGCTCATCCTATCAATTGAGATTGATTAAGTTATAGTGATATTTCGCACAAAATATATCAACATGTGATAATAAAATAAGTCTTAAAACTGCTTGAATAGATCATTTGTTTGTGCACACTATTAATAAAATGTAATTTGAAAACAACTTATATTCATTGCAAAAATAATCTTCAAAGAACGATTTCTACAACAAACATATTATAATATTTCCTAGCTATACTTATTCAATATGTCTTACGAGCGTTGCGCCTTAGCTTATTTAAAATTTAATCTCCAGTCTGCACCAAGAACAATGTTTATTAGAAATTTATCATTATAGCTATAGCAAGCTAACCTACTGCCAAAATACGCCTACGCCTTACGTATACTCGCACGTAAAGCCAGCCTTTATCGTCTGCAGTGCACTATAAGTGTCTGGAGCCTGTAAATTTTCGCAGCGGCGATCTGCGGTCGGTCTTTGTGCTATTAATTTGTAATGTCCCCCTCTACAGGCCGCCTAGAGTCGAGTGTGCAGGGAATCAACTATCGCCGGATAAATCTAGTGCAGCTAGTTTTAGATACAAGATGTGCAATCGTTTTCCGTCTTTGTCGAGCTTGAGCGGAGTGATATGAACGATTCATTAATAATTCATTTGTTCGGGCTATGGTGTGATTGATTCGTGTGTTCATCTGTGAGCTCTAGCTTTAATGCCCTTATGCTATTCATATAGCTCATGGATTATGTTTCTGGTGGTATTTAGAAAATATTAGGTTAGATTTTTTTTTTATTTGAAAATCTGAATGATTGCTCTACAAAGCTTAATTGATAAGCCCCCAGAGCTTTACCAAACGTAGGAAGTAAATTCAAATATCCCGAGATGTATCGTGAGATCGGATACCATATTGAGTCCTTGCCGATCTTCAATGGGGGCCCGCGTTTCCGATAGGATTAAGCCAGACTTACTGCTCGGTCAGAAACACGGCGCGACGCAACCCCCTCCACCGACCTCGCCTCACCCCCCTATTGCCCAACGCATTAGGAGCAATCATATTCGACGGCCGCTACGTTTTGGCATCAGTTCGTATTGCTTAGGCCGGCCAGCTATTTGCAGAACAATGATTGGTAGTGTCTTAGTTTGTAAGGTCGTTAAGGCTCAGTTTCGCTTGCCGGGCCCGGAGTTGATTGGAGTGGTAAGATACAGCGTTTTATTGTTTGTTTTTGTTGCAACCGATACGTTTATAGGACATTGGGTTATCGAGTTATCCAGATGTAACTTTGATACTGCGGCTTTATGACTGAACTTGACAATCCGACTGTATCCAAGATTGTAGAGAAAATGAAAATGAAAATGTTACGTATTTTAATATCGTTAAAAGTTTGACTCCGTAATTGTTGTGCGAAGCATTTATTTTGTTTAACGAAATGGATTAGTATTTTTTTTATAAAAATATTAAGAAATTAACTTTTTTCGTGCTCTACATTGCGGCATCTAATGTGTTATTGAAAAATTTCAGCCATGTTAAACTTAAAATGGTTACCATTTGCTTCGTTTTAACTGAAAATATATTATTAATTGAAGCACCCTAGATTGCATAATTGAACAAGTAAATTTCGTACCAAATAATGCTTCATAAATCTTGCGCCAAAGGACACAAATAGATCTATTTTGCAAAGGAGCCGTGATTCTATGCTATAACATCGTTACCACCCCTTAAATTTCATTCCCTCAGGAATTCGAAGCAATAAATACTTACAATATTACCAGAAAATCGATAAATCCTACAAGTTGCGGATTAAATCAAGTGTTTCCAGTGAAAAGCTTATTGACTCATCTGTAAATATCGAAGTAGATTCGCTGTTAATAAAAGCCCGAACATTATCTTGTCGGTCTAATTCGTTCCCCGTACTATCGGTGTACTTACAACTGATTCACGAGAAATGTTCATTAAAATCCAAATAATGGATCACGTTTAGACCGACGTATAAATGAATTATGCCTTAAGAACGCGAATAAAGTCAAATCACCAATCAACTTGTAGTTGATACGTGTAATATTCAAGACCAAATATAAAAAATAAAATATATGTAAAACTTGATGATATTTTGGATTATATTGTCAGATCAAAAACATAAAATATTGAAATTGACTCGATAGAAAAAATTCACGAAGTTACCTCTAAATTTCACACTTTTACGTTTTTTACTTGACATGGTAATGCCTATTATGTTATTTTTTTCATAAACAATTATATTGAAACATTTGTGAGAACTTTGTAGGACCACTTTTTTGTAATTACTTTTAGTTTTGGTTTAATCACGATAAAACACTTTTGGCGCTTACTATATTTTTAATTACGCAAGAAATCATCTTGCATCGCACGTTCTAGGAGCTTCAAACATAATTCTATTTCATACATCAGACGCTATCGCTCCGTTGAGACGAGTAGACCATGCTCAAATTGCTGTGCCGCGCGCCGATTTTTTAATAATATTGTTTTAATATTGTTTTTTTGAAAATGGTAAACAACAAAAGAACATTGAAACTTCAGAAACGAGAACTAAAAGAGATTCATATTTAAATGATATCTAACTAATTTTCGAAGATAAGTTAATATACTTAGTATTGTAATCATATTAATAAATAATTATTATTTATAATAAATAATAAATAATTATTATTTATAATAAATAATAATTATTATTATTTATTAATATGTATTAATAAAAAATACGACTTGATTCATTTCAGAAACTTTATGCAGGTGAGTTTAGATAGGTATCTATTATTTTCGTAAATTCGTTTCCGCGGGCTTGACGCGACGATCTTAGGTTTACATAGGTACCTAGTTATATGGATATAAATATTTCATTCATAGTTTTACATCAATAAAATCAAGAAAGATTTATAGTATATATTTTATGAATTATAATATTATTAGCTAAAGCTAAGACATACCTACATACAAACATACAAAAATTCGAAAAGCTATATTTATTATTTATGTACTTATAGATATTATGTAATATTATTATGTAATACAGATTTTGAATATATTATATATTATATAGGTATATACTATTCACAACCTGTTTACGTTTTTTACTGGAACAACCATAGGAATCTACAAATAGGTAGTAATTAATCTACCTACCTATTTGTAGATAAATATGATAATATGTTTCCGCGGGCTGAGTAGGTATTGACGCTACGATCTTAGGTATACATATATGGATATAAATATTTCATTCATAGTTTTACATCTATAAAATCAAGAAAGATTTATAGTATATTTTTTATGAATTATAATATTATTAGCTAATGCTAAGACATACATACAAACATACAAAAATTCGAAAAGCTATATTTATGTACTTATAGATAATCTATAATATGTAATATTATTATGTAATACAGATTGTGAATATATTATATAGGTATATACTAAAAAACATGCCTAGATATTACTTTGAGTTGTCCGTATGGTGGAGGTAAGTCCCACGAAAATCGTTATTTGACGACTTTTTACAAATGGGTCTCACACAGTCACACTATCCATACCTACTAAATTAGCTTAGCTTACAAAAAAAATTAGCTGGTAAATTAGCTTGGAGAAATTTTTGCGTTTGTAGTAGTGTATGGTCAGCAAATAAAAAAAACAACATTTTATTTTTAGTTTTTATTATAATATATAATATATGGGATTTTAAATCTAATATCTAATATCTAATATTCTAATATTCTAATATCTGATCTGATAATATTATAAAGGCGAAAGTTTGTATGGATGTATGGATGTTTGTTACTCTTTCACGTAAAAA
>CAJQZM010038910.1:0-19640 GCA_907164665.1 Colias nastes
ATTCTAAACATTATTATACTACATAAATCGCGATTTTAAACCGTATTCCATAGGAGATACAGTCGTTAATTAAAAACTTATTATAGTTTCTGAATAGCGACAATAAACCTTACTCTATAAACAATACAGTCCTTAATTCGATACGTTATTATATTACTTCAATCGCGATTTTAAACCCTATTCCATAGGAAATACAATGGTAAATACAATTGATTGGTGTTCTATACAGTGGGAGGATTTTGAACTTAATCATTAAATGCTCAATTTAAAGAGTACAACGGCGATCTTATAAATTAATTTAGCATAAAACCTAACAGCCTTAAATTTAATCTCATAAATATAATTTAAATGCGCTTCGTAAACTTTAAAAATATCAGTGCCGTCATTAAAACTGGAAAAATAACATCTGTCTAAAATAATACATAAATACGTAAAACTAATTTATATTTTTAAGGTACGTGAATTTTACTTATGCGACATGCAAATATCGACTTTAAGTCATATAAGTTAAAGTGCACTTTCATTTATCATAAGCAGATCGAGAATGTATAAATTCCTTCATCATAAATAAATGGACAAAATACTGTCGTCCCTTTCTAATATAACATAATTCGTATAACTACATCTCTTTCGGCTTAATACATTGTAATGTATTTTAACTCTTAACGCCTTTATCATAAGGTGTATTTTCAATTGAAACGTCGACAAATATTTGCCTAACAATGTGAGTTGCGTGTGATAAATAATTTATTAAAATAGTTTATAGAAATATATAATATTCGTAGACAAATCCCGGTAGATATTGCTAGAATACTGCCCTTAGAAAATAATTGTTAATCTGTGGTTTGAAGTTTTGGCGGTACAACATAGTTTTTAAATTAGGTTATGTCACTTAGGTAAGGTAATTGCCTGAATAGAAATTGATTCTCACTCATATATAAATGTTTATTTTTATTTTTATGAAATATGATTTAAGTATAAGTGGCAATTACTATTTTACTAAACAAAGATATAAGCTTGGCTATTATTTTTAATTATTTATATTCAATTTTGTTGAAGTTTATTTTAGTTTCTGATTAATATAACAAAAAATAGACAATCACACAGTTTAAATATACATAATATAGATACATTTAACTACTGCACTTTTTTTCATAAAATGCATTTCAATAGCTAAATGAATAAAGTCTCTTACGCTTATATTTATGTTAGTTACGTATAAACTTCTTGAGCGAATTACTCAAAGAAAAATATTTTTCCATAACAACCACATTCCTTATCTTGAACTTATCTTTAACTTGAAATTTGCTTTTTAATCATAAATAGTGATAATCTAAGTAAGTACAACTATTATGGCTAGTGATGCAATACAAAGCAATAATCACACTAATTAATTTAATTTTTGATAATTAAAAGTGATCTCATAATCAAATCATTAACTTAACACGAAAGAAGATGAGAAATTTTGAAAAAGAAAGGAAAATAATTGATCACGAGGCGGGATTTGAACCTACGTCTTTTTGCCATACCGGGGCAACGCCTAGCCTCTCGGTAACCCGTGATCCAAGTGAAATTCTACTCTCTCTCTTTCGGTTTTAACTGCCCATATAAAGGACTATTTATTTCGATTCTTTCAAAATTTCTCATTTGAATGCTATGACATTAAATATTAAAAAAGCTAAGGTGCATAAAAATGATTTAGCTCCATTCGCATGAGCTAAAGTTTGATCAAGTGATCTTAATCGTTTAAAACGTAAATAAATAATAATTGTAATAAAATGAAACGGGCCCTCTTCTCAATGGGCAGCGTTGGGCGAGTAGAGGCAATCACGATAGTGTAGATGGCCTGTCTATGATCGGCCGTCATTGTAGACGTTTCATATTAGCCGTAATGATGGCAAACATCGACGATCATTTGTTGGGCCAACGCTGCCCATTGTAAAGAGGGCCCATAAGATTCCATAGTCTATATTTTTCATTGTTCAAATTGCGTGTCAATAGGCTTGATCAAGTAAAATAGTATCGTGTGGAAGTCAATTAAATAAGTGCATTGAGAAGTGACAATCGATTTTCGACTCTATTATCATAATGTTACAACTTTTAATCGTCATTTATTGTAATTTTCTTCAATTTACATCATCTTTCTAATACTTGATAAATAAAAATAAATCTGTGTTCGAAAATCATTACAATTAACATTTTTAATTACGCATTTAACAATTATCAGTATATAATTAACTTTAATTATTTAATTTAGCCGTTTATTTCCCAATTTTTTCTATCATGACATTTACTAGTCGTAGCCATTTTTCCTATTTTTTTTTTCAAAGAAATTTAAATTATTTTTATAGTTCATATTTATTTGACATATTATGTTTCTATTTACACATAATAAGTTTTAAAATTAAGATAAATTCTTTTGAATACTATTTAAAATGTAGTTTATTCCCATTTTTTTAGTTTTTCATACATAATTATTTCGTCTTCCAACATAAAATCACAATATACAGATACAACCAGTAGGGAAACTTCATACAACACGTGAGAAATGACTCAAGCACACAAGCAAGCGTGTTTACGAGAATCGTATGGGTATTCTTATATCTGCCAATTGTCATAATACCTTTAGGGCGGCCGTACACGGACCGCTCGAGCAGTTAACGGCTGAGCGACGTACACGGACGGCTCGAGCGGTCGGCGTCAACTGCTCGAGCCGTCGGTTGTTGACCGCTCGAGCCGTCGCTACCAACCGCTCGAGCGGTTGATTTTATTGACTAGTCGAGTCATTGATTTTCAGGGGGGTGGGAGCTGTCGACGGCTCTAGCGCAGTCAACGGCTCGAGCAGTCAGTATATGCCTCACGACCGCTCGCGAGCCGTCGACGGCACGATGGAATTTCGTCATGCAGTTGACGGCTTGAAGCGGTCGCGACGGATCGAGAAGTGGTCCGAACGGTCCGAGTAGTTGAGACCGACGGCTTGAAGCCGCGACTGTGCGGTGAACTATAGACATTCATTCACTGCCGTACACATGACTGTTCGAGCAGTCGCGACCGCTTCAAGCCGTCAACTGCGCGGTTTGTAGCGACAGCTCGAGCAGTCAACGACCGACCGCTCGAGCAGTCCGTGTACGTCGCTCAGCCGTTAACTGCTCGAGCCGCCCGTGTACAGCCGCTCTTACAATTCTCGTAAACACGCTTGTTTGTGTGCGTGAGCCATTTCGAACGTGTTGTATAAAGTTTCCCTACTGGTTGTATCTGTAATCTGTATATTGTGATAAAATCATTCTATCCCTGTTGCGTCTCTAAATATTTATTAATACATAAATTTAGAATAGGGAATGACATATGTGAGCACATGTTCAGTGTTCTCATTCTTACTAATATTTTTGGTGTTGATCATAAATCTATCGAGTGTTTTAATACATATTTATAGTTCTATAGAATGAAAAAATAAATACGTGAAATAAATGATACTCATAAAAGTACGGGGAGAAGACTAAATCTAAATGAACGTACTTAGTATCATAAATAAGATCTATGTACTTGATTAAAAATATATTCAAATTAAATCAAACAAACAAACAAGTCTCAAATTTCATAATAAAATAAAACTATATGTATACACACTATAACTAATAATATATTATAAAGTAAAGAATATGTGCTCCCATATGTTAAATCTTCTTATTAAGAAGATTTGGAAGGCATTGTTAACTATTAAAATAGATAGGAATTAAGGTTATTAATATGCTTTTGTCCTTACAGTGATGCGCTTGGTAGATGTTTGTATAGGCATAGCTAGGAAACACTGTTTCAAATTTTCATGAACTACCCTCAGAAAATAAACTCGTCTATACTTTATTGTGAACAATCTTTTGTTTTGAGGATTGAATATTAATAAAAAATCAGACGGAAAATGAAATTTAAATCTCTATGGTCGTTTAAAAATTTGTTAACATTATCACTCAGACCAATAAAAAAGGTATAGACGGAGCTGTCGCAAACAATCGGGGCGAAATAAGTGAGGACTAGTCTCGGCTTTGTGTGCGTAACTTGGTGTAAGACATCGTAGATTTGCGCATGTGTGCTAGAGAAAAATGTTGCAAGCGTTGCGATGCGACTCCCAAGTGCGAGAGATATACTTTAGTGAAAAGTGTTATTAGTATGTAGTATTGTTGTGTATTATTAATTTATTATGTATTTGTCTTGGGTGTATGAAATGAAAGATAATTTCTTTTAATGACAGTTAGGTATTTATTTTCATTTTAAATACAATTATGAAAAAAAAATCTAATTTAAGAAAACACACAACATTTTATACGTGAATGGATAAATGAATGACAATAATGCGAACCATGTATGCTCTAGCTTCTGTCTTCAGAAAGACATGATATTTCGCTTTTATACACACTTCTCATAAAAAAAATCCAAATGCCTATAAAAAACAAAAATATATTAATGATAATTTAATGCCCTTTATGTTGTGACAGTTTTTTATATGTCTGACGTTTTGAGTCACAACTTTTGAGTAAAGTTTCTTGTTTCGCAATGTGGTGGAATCTTATGTTTATGTACTTACTTATCACAGACCTAATTAAATTTGTTTGGTGCTCTATGCCATACTCGTTATGTTCATCTTCAAAATTTGCAAAAATATCCTGATTGCCAACAAATCTTTTCAGAATTTGTGATAGTACGTATTTGTGCTGGTTTATTGATGTTATAGTTATTCCTTCTTTAACAATTTTCCTTATCACCAACTCACACGTACAACATATTATGTTATATGTATCAAGAGAAGGAAAACTTAAACCACCTTTGTCTCTTAATGTTATTAACTTATGAAAATCATGTCTTTCTGAAGACAGAAGCCGGGCCATACACGGTTCGCATTTGATTTTTTTTGATAGGTAATGAGCGACCCCACCAGCTATATAACCAATTACATATTTCCGAAAATCATTTATATCTGGTACATCTAAGTAACTGGCCAAATTTCCAACGTCATTTTCAATTGGTTTAAGGAAATTCAGAGCGGGTTCTTCATAATCCTCTTCGTGACGGTAAGATGTTGAAGTGACATTGATAATTTGTATGGCGGAAGAACAATTCAATATAGCTATATTTTCCAGTGGCACACAGTTACCAGTTAAGCACTTTAATTCAAGATGTGTTAATAGTTTCCTGTATATACCTTTGAATTGCTTGACATTAGGGTTGTCATTGTGGCCACCATGCATCCTGACTGACCCAAAAAAAATTTCTAGGTGGTCCTGACTCATTTTATAAGTGGGTATAAAAATCAACCGATTTTCATTTACAATCAAATGCTGAACCAAATGTTTAACACTTTCAATGTTTATTAAAATACCCAAAAATCCCGATTTGCATTTTGTTTCAATTATTGGCTTGTAAAATCGAGTAAATAACACCGTTTTTTTTCCATCTTTCATGACGCTTCGTTTTGTACATATTTTCAATTTAAGATTTATAATATATTGTTTTAAGTCTTCGAGGAAAGTGATTATATCATTTTTATTTCTGACATTAATAGGCTTTTTGTATCCGAATGCTCTCATGCCTCTGGAATTGTAAATATCGAAGTAATCATTCATTAGTTGTATAAAGTGTTCGGTAGGCTTAGACTGTTTAAATTGATCGAGATTCAGGTCTTCTCTGCATATTTTCAAAGCTGTTGCAACACTTCTGCTCAGTAATTGTGTGGCTAATTTGACTTTCATTATTTGGTTTTTGTATTCTATATGTTTTTTTGATAATTTGTTAGCCAAATGAAGCCCTTCGCTGTTTTGCAGTGTATTGAGTTCAGTTAAGTAATCCCATTTTATAATTTCGCCGTTTATATCCAAGAACTGTTTATTGGATTGTAACTGGTTTCTGACTAATTTCATGACATGACACGGGTCTAAGATACAGGCTACTTCCGTATCATTTGATGGATGTTTAAATGTGGTCTTCATTAATGACAAATCTTTAACATTACAATCAAGTAATTCCATGGCGGCAAAATTTGTTGCATGCCCGTCAAAAGTTATAGACACTACATCAACTCCTACTTCATAACATTTAATAAGACACATTTTGATCAAGTTTGCTTTTGTGTTCCACTGAGACTATTAGTTAAAAAATAACCTAACGGGATTTTCCAACGCTGATTTATGGCTACTAGTAGGAACACAAAAGCTTGAGATGCTAATGCAACCGAATCTGAAGTTGTACCAATGCCCATATCTACTAGCCCATGATATTTTTTTCCGTCCCATATCTTTTGCTGTCTTAGAGCCATTTCATCAAAAACAAGGGCACATATAGGACGGTATTCTGAGTTTTCAGCCTTTAGTCTTACTGCTGAAAAAGCTTCTTCTGTAAAGCCAGGTTCACCGTTAATATGAGCGTACCATTTCGATAACGTTTTAGAGTGTGGTAGACAAGTTTGGAAGGTTTGTCGCACATATTCATAGGCTTTTGGTGAATAAAAGTTGAGTGTGAGACAAAACTTTTTCATGGCTGAGGAATATTTGATTTTTTTCTTTCCTACATTCTTTTTGTTTATATTATGACATATTTCTGCTGCAACAACGTTTTCACCGAGCATATTTAATATGTCAGTGTCTATATAATTTTTATCTTTCATATCTTTTAGAACTGTTTTTAGTGACGCGTTTTTTTTTTTAAGGCGTTTAACTTTCTGATTTAGTGTTTTGATTTTGCGTGCATGAATTTTATAACGTAACTTATACTTTCTAGCTTGTTGTCTAAGTTTATTTTTTTTGGGAGTGTCAAATATTGACTCTAGTTCGGAATCACGGATTTCATGTTGATGGTTTGAGATATCTTCTGTAACTTTATCTGATGTATCGCCAAAAATACCAGCTGCGTCAGCTTCCTCCTCAATATTACAGTGCTGCGAAAAAAAAAAGTTATTTAGATTTTTTATAAGCACTTATATCTAAGGTAAAATCACACATACTGATGATAATACAGGTAGGCACAAACCTCTGTATTAAGTTCCATTGTTGAAGGTGCAGGATTAATAGAACTACCAGACACTTCCATTCCCTGACACCACTCGAAGTTTACTAGATGAATCTAAAAAATATGGCAGTATTTTAAAATAAGATAAAGGTTTTATTATCGACAGTAAAATAACCATAATAATAAATAACCAACCTTTTTTGGCGTAGCGTTTTTCTTTATTCGACGGTAGCCACCTTTGGTGTTGTACATATCAATTTCTTCAAAATGTGCAGAACAAATTACACTAAATTTTGAAGGGAGCCACTCGACATCATTTCTGTTGTCCCGTATAGTTTTAATCCAGTTTTCTTTCCACGTTTTTTCAGCTGGGAATCTAAGAAATACCATTTCAAACACATATATAACAACAATACATAATAACATACCTAATGTATACCAAAACTAAGTAATTATGCAATAGTAAATTTAATGTAGTAATTTTGCTTACTTTGTAAAGTACTTAGTATTCGTAAAAAATTACGATTTCCCTTACTTTTGGGAAAAAAATAATGTTTTTAACTTGCAACACTGACACAATGGCGTGTTCCGAGAAAGTATGTCTAGTATTTTTACGATTTTGTTTAAAATATACAGCAAATAGGTTACTTACTTGTGAAAAGTTATCCCAGAAGCTTTATTTTTAAAACAGGAATTGTTTTTGCAACACTTTACAACACAGGACGGCATAATTTCGCAATTATTAGGTATTGTTTACTACGTCATGCGCGCTCGCTTACTCGCTGCAGACTACCGCACAGCCGTCTTCATATTTCCGAATCGTCTTCATATTACGTGCCTCACTTGTAGGAGCGCAATGTTCCGTCTATACTTTTTTATTGGTCTGAGCATTATCAATTAAAAATATTCAGAAAGCTAGCGGGCATTTTTCACATTTAAATTTATTTATTTGATGAGTTTTTTTTATGTATTTTCTTAATATTATATTTGTATAAATGCGTAATTTTACTAAACCTACTACTTATTTTTTCATAAGCAGGAATAAAAACACTTCATTGAAATTGCATAATATACTGAAAAAATAATTATTAGTTTTACTGATCGCGGGTACAAAAATTTAGGAGAACGTCAAAAGACATTAAGATTGTTCGAAATTACAGCCAAATAAATTTTACAGTATGAACACCTAAAATAATTCTTAATAAAACAATAGTCACACACGTCCTGCAAAAGTATATTTTCAATATTACACAGTAGCTACAAATTATGGCAACTTCAGAAAAATGTATTTTTATAAATTTTCACCGTAATTAAATAATTGTAAGTGTTATAATTCGCACAAAATAATGGCTAGGCTTCCATGTTCAACAGATAAGTATTAAAGTAGTTGAGCACGCGTCTTTCCTTTTTTTTACTTATGAGTTTCAGTGCTGCCAGAATATTATGTGCAAAATCGTGATTTTACAATATTTATTGACTAGGCTATAATTAACTCGCTATTTGTATACCTTCGCATTTTACTTTGCAGTATTATTTAACATAATATATTAAAATATTTCTAATTTTTATTTATGCCGTAATTTATGAAAATATCATAGAAAATTATTCTTAGTTTTTAAGAACGGATATTATTGCAGTTATTTACTTTCTGTACCTTGCCATGTTATTTTGAATATTCATTATTTTGGAGCAATAAATAGTGGAGCATAGATAGCTATGCTATTGACGAAAATTATACTTTTAAATCAATACTCAATTATTTTGGCGTATAATATAATAGTATCATTTTGGAGTACCAACATTTTTACAGGCGATCTCATTATATAATATCAGTAAAATAGAAACCACCAGTGATAATAATGGAAAAAGCAATATTCATGACATATTTGTATGTTATAAAATTAAGTAATGATATAGCATAATAAAGTCAAAGAAAACAAAAACAATAGAGGATCTAGTGAATGTATTAAACAGAGATATAGTATAACAAAATTTATTATTTAACCGCTTTTAAATAAAAACCATTTTAGTTAGGTCCAAAACTCATATTACTTCGTATTTCAACCATAGTTTAAACAGCATATAGACAGAAAAGATTATTCAAATATTCTATGGAACAATTCTTTTTTATCATGAATCTGTAAGTAGCTTCCATAAAAGTGTGTGATTTTTATATGTATTAAAATTGCTTTTTACGAACGTCTTAACTTTTTTAAACTGCATCGTGTTGCAATCATTAAAAATGCTCTCATTCGCCTTTTATTACTACATGAAATAATAAACATTAGTAAGGCTTATTATATCAGCTCTGTAGCTTGACCAGAAAATGCAATGTTTTGATTAGATTTTAATATTGGTATGCATTGTAATTTACACACTATGTCTTGTAATTTCAGTAATAACTAGGATTATATCGTTAAGTATGCAATGATAGCTTTAAAACGATATTATTTTTGCCTGTTGTGATATTATTCTGTACAAACGTAGCCATAAAAGGTGGGTTACCAGTAAATCTTATAGCAGCACTTATTCCTGTGTGCGAAAGAGACAGAGCTAGCAGACCTATCTAGCTCCGTCACTTTCTCACACTGGAATAAGTACTGCTTTAAGAAATACCGGTAACCCTCTGCAATAGATAAGTATGTAAATACATACAGTGTTGAATGACTTGCCTTCGATAAATAAATATAAGTAGTTATATTGTATTGTTTCATTTTAACCCGATCCCTATTTTCCTTTTAGCCAAATTTATTTTCTATTTTTTTTAATGTTATTAATCATACAATTTTCGAGTAGAATTATATTATTATAGCAAGCCGTCTATCTATTTTTATTGGAAAAGTAGATAGAAACCTTATAAAATAATATTTGCCATTCAGTAAAAATTTTAAATTATGCAAACAAACAAAATTTTCCTTTTCGAAATACATAGTACAATATATTGATATTTGTACGTACTAAGACTCCATGATCTCTGCTTAGCTTGAGAAACAAATTTATTTTGTTTTGTACAGGTATGGTTTTAAATATATGTCTGTAGTAAGTATTATTATCGGGGTCGTGTAAAATATTATATACTAGGTTTCCGCCCGCGGCTTCGCCCGCGCAGTCAAAGAAAAACCCGCATAGTTCCCGTTCCCGTGGGATTTCCGGGATTGCGTCATTTTCCCGGGATAAAAAGTAGCCTATGTCCTTTCTCGGGTATCAAAATATCTCCATACCAAATTTCATGAAAATTGGTTCAGTAGTTTAGGCGTGATTGAGTAACAGACAGACAGACAGAGTTACTTTCGCATTTATAATATTAGTATGGATTTTGTGAGATATACTTACGTTAACCTAAAATATAAGGAAACTTTTTTTTATAAACGGTTATTTACCGTGAAATATGCCAACATTGCCCAAAAGGGTATCTTTGCCCGAAGATCAATTCAAGAAAATTTTTAAATTGCAAAAATCCTTTCATAGGTACTTTGGCAACATTAATATACTGGTGTAAAATAGGTTATATTATGTCTGACAACACTGCCTATTGTGTGTGTCGCTTTAATATTTTGAAATTAAGAAATTGCATTCATGGGCAAAATGTAAATGATGTAATGGAAACTTTTTACAATTTACTACGTGTAGAGGGCAACACTGGTCTAAATTCTGCCTACAGGCTACAATGTGTCAAGCTGTGTCAAGTGTCAATTGTCATTTGCACTGTAAATTGTAATTTGTAATGTTTGTAATTTGTGTAATTGTGTTACATTTTTGTAATCAGTAATCGTCAACCGGTTATTGGCTCTTATTGGTACCGTATCGGTACATAGGTTCCGTCAAGATTATAGAATAACGTCAAAATATCCATTGTTTTAATATTGTTCCTTGTTTATTGCAGTTAACATCATTGATTAATCATTAATTTTGACAATTATTAAGTTAACAAGTGAATTAAGCAATTACAATGGGCAACCTCATATCCATTAATTTAGAGGATCATTATAAAAACAATGAAAAGTTCTTACAAAGCTTAAATGAAATAGCGGTATGTAATAAATTATTTTTATAGTATGTAGTTGTATTCTTGTAATAGCAGCTTAGTAATTTCTATTGTTTTAAAAACTTTTTAGATTGAAAGACAAATTCAATTGCAAAATCAAATGGCAGAGAGGCAAAGGGCTACAGCAGTAGCGAAAAGCAGGGATATATTTCTTTGGCTCACAGCATTTCATATCACTGCTGCGACTGGTTTATTTACTGGGTATGTATAATAATTATATTTATTTGAAATATGTAAGTACTACAATAATTTGAACTAGATATTTGGTTATTGTATCATGTGTATTCCTGTAAATATCATACTAGCTTTGCTCCGCAATTTCACCCGCATTGCTCCGCTCCTGTTGGTTTTAGCGTGATGGTATATAGCTTATAGCCTTCCTCAATAAATGGGCTATCTAACACCGAAATAATTTCTTCAAATCGGACCAGTAGTTCCTGAGATTAGCGCGTTCAAACAAACAAACTCTTCAGCTTTATAATATTAGTACAGATTTTGCAAGTAAAAAGAATATTAAATGCATCCCAAATAAAATCATAAGAGTAGTTAAACCGTTCAATAAATCATGTACTTGTAGAAATGGCGTCATAATATTATGTGAATTAAACACAGTTTTATATACATTTCAATTAAGATTATTTTAGAAAATTATTATAAGTTCTCATAGGCTTGTGTATATTCAAATAAAACTATATTGTTCTGAGTGTCACAAGGCACAACTTATCAAAAGGTACTTAGTTTACATTGATATCAATTATTTACTATTGACTTTCCTATCAGTAACTAATTATGTAATAACCTACTTATTACATAATTAGTTACTGACTTATATACTCAACTTATACAAGAATTAACTTGATAAGTAATGACCTAAAATGTTGTTTCTAGGTTCAGAAGGACAAAAAGGGCATATTTCTTGTTTCCTCTTATTCCATTGACATTTGTGAATCTGTATTATTGGGATTTGGCATATGGCAACAAATTACACAGGATTAGGAGTAAGTATGAATTTTTATTAAATAAAAGTGATAATGAAAAAATTAACATTGCACCCAAGAAAAAAACTAGTCTTGCCATTCCTCTAATAAGATGTGTCTTGTTGAGTGTTGCCAGATTAGGAAACAAAATTAATTATTTATTTCTCTATTTATGAGCTCTATAAATTGTATATACTGAAGTAAAATGCATGGGAAATAACCAGCATTTCTAAAGAATACTAGTTGAATTGAGAATATTCCCCTTAGTTAAAACATGATTTGTAAACATTTTGATTAATAAGTACATTTAATTATTTCCTTAGAAATAGAAATCTTACATTGAACTGTTGAGGCTTTTATGTACAATTGTTACTAAAGTTTTTGTATAGTATAAAATGTTACAAAAGCAATTTCGAATTTTTATTATAATTCCTTATAAATAGTCTTCATTTTCATGAACAGTGGAAGCCGAGCACATTATGACACATGAAGTGGACATGCTCAAAGTGCCTTGTGGACTCCCAACAGCATCCTCTATTGACCAAGGCAGAGAGGCAGAGGAAGAGACTAAGAAAATCCACCCTCCGATGCCTTAAATTGATAATTATGACTGCACTTTGAAGGTAAAATAGACCAAAGAGCTGCTGTATTGAAATATTGTATTTTTAATTATGGCAATATGAATTATGAAGGTAAAATATAGCAAAGATTGCTATATTAAAATATTGTATGTATTTTTTATTGTGGCAATATGAATTTTTTTGTTTTTTTTTTGTTAAGGTACTCTAAGGAAAAATAAAAAGCTTTTGTCAATTAAATATAAAATGACAATATAATTATTGTACTATATTATGCATTTAGTATATATGGGAAATTTAATACTGTATGTAGTTTGATATAGTCATGCTAAATTTAATTTGCAATATGAAAATAACCTGCTAATGTATTGAAAATAATAATATTCCAAAACATTGTTTCGGTTTATTGCTTGAGCAAATAAAGCGTTTAGACTTTCAAAGTGCAGTATTTAATATAATGCACAAAGATGTTCACTTGATAGTTTTAATATCTTAAAATTATGGCTCATTCAATTTGAAAGTGTGCCTTCAAGGCTTTTAGATTAAAATGGGATTATTCAGTATTTAGAATATAATATAATGTATTCTTTTTTATTGTGAATACGGAAGCGCTTGACCACAATCTCGCCTGATGTTAAGCTGAGATGTGGTCTAAGATGGTACGCGCTTCCCGAGTAGGTACTTGTTCACGGTATGCTTGATTTATGTAGTGTGTCCCTTTTTATATAATTATTTAGAAAAGCATACAATGGCATTGAAATAATATAACATGAGTTGAGTCATTAATTTTTTTTAGATGATATGCGAATGAATATGTATGACAAATATTAAAAATTGTGATATTTTACAAAAACAACGAAATTAGTTAGTAACCTATAATATTTAGGAAAGTTGCGAAGAAATGCTTAAGTATAATCAATACTATTTGAGATCTTTATTTTTTTTGATGATTCGAATTCATTCAAGATCCATAAAAACTATTATTTAATTGAAAAAAAAATTAGGAAAAGTTGAAGGAGAGAAATATGTGATTTCATTTTTATACAGTGCCTTTTTTTTTCAAAGATAATAACTGGTAATGAATAATCCCATTCATAGAATTTGATAGTTTGCGTAGTTTTATTATATACCGTCATATCCTCCAACATTGCCTTTCCAGCCTATCTTTGCCCAAATAGAAATTTTAACTTTCCTGTTTATGTGGAGTAGCATGACATTTAAGACTTGTTTTGTTTTTTGGTAGAAAATTTAAGTCTTTTCTGGTAACGCTGATTAGATGGCACATGTATAACGTCAATCAGTCTGCTGCTACATGTCGACAAAGAAGGAGGTGTTTTGGTGGTGCCAAATTTTTCTAAAAAAACTTGTCTCTGATCACTGGGAATCAATTAGAATACGTGAATATTTCTTACTAGATTTCCGCCCGCGGCTTCGCTCGCGTTTTCAAAGGAAAACCCGCATAGTTCCCGTTCCCGTGGGATTTCCGGGATAAAACCTATCCTATGTGTTAATCCAAGTTACCCTCTATATGTGTGCTAAATTTCATTGTAATCGGTTCACTAGTTTTTACGTGAAAGAGTAACAAACATCCATACAAACTTTCGCCTTTATAATAGTATTAAGATTAAGATTATTTATTAAACCAGAATATAAAAAAGGAGGTTATTTGTTATTTCCAAGCAAAAATATGTAGTATTATAGGAGTTTTGTCGCTGGGCAATGTTAGGTTGATAAATGTAGTGTGACCTATCCCAACATTGCCCAACCGTTTTGAGGTGCTAGGGCTGACACATTTTTAATAGACTTCTCAAATAGGTAGCAAGGTAATTTTTTTTAGGTATAAATTAAGTACACAGCATGTTTTTTCTTTTAGGTACCTAGGTAGGATTGTACGAGTATGTATGCCTACCTAGGTACTTTTTAAATGTTTAGTAGAAGTTACGTATAGGTACATAAATATTCATAATTTCAGTTTCATTTCAAAGATATACCTAGAAACAGTACGAACGCAATATTATTGCATGTGTACCTACATATTACTTGTTACCCACCTACATATTTTATTAAACTTAATTTTTTCATCCTTTACCTAGTTGATATTTTTGTGACAACCCTAAACCCTAAAGATTTTTGTATGAAGATTGTTAGAAAATTACACCTAACTTTGCCCATACAATTTAATGAAGATCTACTTATTTTGGATCATTTTTTGTAAGAGAGTCGGCATCTTTGCCTTGTCTTGTACCTACTTAGTCTCTTAAAAACAGCTACGTAAGTCTTAAAATGGCTGAAATATTAAAGGTGGGCAAAGTTGTATACTTTTCCTCCTTATTTCGCCCACCTCTTTCTTCCTTATTTTTAGAGAAACTATTAAGAATATAATTATTTCAAGTATATCTATTCATTCTATATTCAATTCCCTACTCAAATAACAGCATCGATTCTGTCCATATATTGTTTTTTCTTGTCTATGATCAAAACACTGTGAAAAGCGGGCAATGTTGGAGGATACGACGGTAAGGTATATTCTAATATTATATTATATTCTAAACCTAGTTTTAAGGTAATATTATATTATATTCTAAACCTAGTTTTTTTCCATTATCAATCGCCAGGTGCTAAAATATCTGGAAGAGCGCCAGCTGATTAGTGACCGACAGTACGGTTTCCGTCGTGGCCGGTCAGCTGGTGATCTTCTTGTATATTTAACTCACCGGTGGGCTTCAGCGATTGAGAGCAAGGGGGAAGGCTTAGCTGTCAGCTTGGACATAGCGAAAGCTTTCGATCGGGTATGGCACAAAGCGCTTCTTGCGAAGCTTCCTTCCTATGGGCTTCCTGAGAAATTTTGCCAGTGGGTCGCCAGTTTTCTCACAGAGCGTAGCATGAGTGTCGTAGTCGACGGTTCATGCTCTGATCCTAAGCCTGTGAATGCTGGTGTCCCACAAGGCTGCGTTCTGTCTCCCACTCTGTTTCTTCTGCATATCAATGATATGCTGCTAGACGGTAGCATTCATTGCTATGCAGACGACAGTACTGGTGATGCAATATACACCGGCCACAGCAATATTTCTCAGGACCGCGTAATTGAGTGCCGGAACAACCTCGTGTCTTCAATAGAAACCTCCTTAGAAGAGGTGTCTAACTGGGGCCGACGTAACTTAGTCCAATTCAACCCCAAGAAGACACAGGTCTGCGCGTTCACCGCAAAAAAGCTTCCCTTTGTCGTAACTCCTCGTTTTCAGGGCATTCCTCTCTCTGCCACAGCTAGCATCGGTATTCTTGGTCTCGAAATCTCGAGTAGCGTACAGTTCTCCTGTCATCTGGAAGGAAAAGCCAAATTGGCTTCACAGAAACTTGGTGTGCTCTGTCGAGCTGGGCAGTATTTCACATCGCACCACCGCCTTATGCTTTATAAGGCGCAAGTTAGGCCGCACATGGAATACTGCTCCCACATCTGGGCCGGGGCACCCCAACAACACCTCCTTCCATTTGACCGTATTCAAAGGAGAGCAGTACGACTCGTTAACGAGCCAAGTCTTACCGATCGGCTTGATACTTTGGCGCTGCGAAGAGACGTCGCTTCACTGTGTGTTTTCTATCGCATCTACAATGGGGAGTGCTCTGAGGAGCTGTTTGGAACAATACCCGCCGCTGAGTTCCATCATCGTACCGCACGCCACAAACTAAAATACCACCCACACCACCTTGACTCCTGGCGATCGACGACTGCGCGCTTCAAAAGAAGCTTCTTTCCGCGCACAACGAGTTTATGGAACGAACTTCCTCATGCGGTGTTTCCAAACGGTTACGACTTAGGGACCTTCAAGAAAAGAGCGTACTCCTACCTTAAAGGCCGGCAACGCACTAACAATGTCCCCGGCATTGCTGGTGCCTATGGGCGACGCAGTGCACTTAACATCAGGTGACGCGTCTGCTCTGTTGCCTCCTCTTATATAAAAAAAAAAAAAAAGAATTTTTTCAACTGTTTATGTGCTTTTAAATTGTTTATTTTTTTATGTAATTTGTATTTAATATGATAATTATTTAACATATTATATAGGTACCTAATACTTATATGCTATTATTAAAAAAATATGTTACTTTAAAAACGACAATTATAATCTTGATGCTTTAGTCTTTACACATGTTAATACTGTTTTTGACCATTTTTTGTTATATAATTTTTAAGATTTACAAACAATGTGATTGTTAAATGAAACACCATTGAAACAGCAATAAATTAGTGATTAAATAGTGATTATTATTATAATTTACTAATAGTATATTTAAGACACATTTTGTTATATATGTATCGTATTTACACATTTATAAATGTGACAAAAATAATTCAAATCTTCAATTGTTATTGGATATATTATTCTTAGGCCGCGTTTCCATCTGCAAGAAAATTTCCGCAAGAAATGTCCGACAGTCTGTCTGACAGCAGCTTGCAAGTCTACTTGCAGGTGGAAACGCGGCCTTAGACTTGCAAGCTGCTGTCAGACAGACTGTCGGACATTTCTTGCGGAAGTTTTCTTGCAGATGGAAACGCGGCCTTAGATAATTATCATAGACATTTGTGCGTGTCCGGAAAAGAATTCATAGGAATATTAGTACTCATTATACTCTTTCAATCTCTCCTAACCTAATGTCGCCGCCACACTATGCTCCTCGTGCTGCTCATCGCTCTGCTCATCGCGCTGCCGTTATTCGCCGCGACATTGCCCTCTGGCCACACACTGCTCTACTCGCGCGATTAATCGCGACACTCCTCATTTCGCACTCGTATTGCCGGTCCTTTGACTCGCGCGCAAAAGCCGACAAAATAGGGAGCAGTGAGCAGGACGATGAGCACGACGAGTGGCATGACGAGTAACGTGGCCACACTATGCCTCTGCCTACTTTCCTCGTTACTTCCCATACCACTCGTCGAGTGTGTGGCTGGCGTATTAGAATATATTAAACTAACATTCTATTCAATAATATCTCAATATCTCGAAAGTAATCTTAGTTTTAAGCATCTAACTACTATATTAGTAGAATTTAGCATATCATGCTTGACTTATATACTACTGTATATAATATTGACAACTTTCTATATTATTTTTTATTTATAATAAGGTGCATTGGAGTAATTCCGGCCACGGGGTAAATACGTATATGTTAAATTAATACGTAACTAGCGATAGATTAAGCAAATATGTATGCTAATAATATCAAACCTATATATCTGCATGCCCTTCCTTCACGGTACTTACGATAAAGCGATGCTCTAAAGTGGTATTCACAATTTTCTGAAATTACCCCTCATCCGAAATTCCCCCAATGCACTATATATCCTTTTCCAAGGATTTTTCATAAGTGTCACTAACTCCATGTATGTATGCTCAATATACATTATATATAATATTTCTAAGTACATTCTTATGAATGTACTTAGAAATATTTACTGTTATTATATTATAAATATGCTTATCGTTAATATGACAAATTTATATTATTTTTTTAATTTTATTAACACTGTTTTAGCAATCGTTATATAGTATAATATATAAATGTTGTGTTTTATTGTCAAAGGTTAATTTTAAGTATTAAGGTTTTGATTCAAATGTTAATCTTGTTCGAAAATTGTCTATTTTTATTTTTATTTCTCAAGTGAGATTATTTTCATTTATGTGTTTTGTTATTTGTATAACTTACAGTTACCATTTAATTAGATGCTTTAACAATTGTTATTCTGTGATCACGTAGTTATATGTAACATCCACACAGAGCCAATGTAAATAATAGTGCCTAATTAAAAACAAAAAAATAAAACATTGTACTTAACGGGACTATATTAAATTAGAAAGAAATATGTTGCTTTTGCAACCAAACCTAATTGAGAAATTTGTAAAATGCATCATGATAATAGTATCAGAAATACGTAAATAATGTTTTTGCAATGCTAAGGTAAGAATTTTGGTTATCTAATAATAATGTGATTATAGTACTAGATCCCACCGCAGGATTACTTCGTTCATAGTTTTTTTTATTTTTTATGAAACCAAAATTTTATGTATATTTATAATTAGGAGAATATATATCGACTAGGTTGCCAGTCAAAATTTGGCCGCAAGCATGTTTAATTAAATTTTTTCACTTCAATTTTTTGTAAAAAAAATCCGTTCACTTGTTATTTATAGTCTACATCATGGCAAATTACATAAAGATTCTAAAAAACCATGGTTGCCGTTTTTCATCTGGCCGCAACCCCTTCGCAGCCTGGTGCAAACGGGTATGATTTCAATCCATTTATACGTTACACGTTCATAACGCACATTTATGAATCATATATCAAATCAAAAGCTATTTTTTTTTCTTTTAATTATCACATATGGTTGCCTAATTAAATCCAGCCGCAAATGAGGGTTGCTGGCGGTTAAAGATGATGAATATTAATTAAAAATGCTTGCGGCCAAATTTTGACTGGAAATCTAGTCGATATAAATATTCTCCTTATTATAAATATACATAAAATTTTGGTTTCATAAAAAAAAAACTATGAACGAAGTAATCCTGCAGTGGGATCTTAGACTATTATCTTTAACATGCATATATAAAGAAAAAAATATAAACGCTTTTACACAAAAAACACGTTATTTTGACTACATTTGTTGCATAATCTTTGGCTCTGTGTGGACACACCATTGATATAAGCTCAGTAGTGGCAAATTAAAACTTATAACTCCAATTAATGATTCCTACATTTCATATTCGCATTTTAATATGAGCATTGAATGCTTTTACATATTACAGTATTATTGTTATAGTGTAAGATGGTTATTCTCAATAAATCTTAAAACATTATTCAAGTGAGTTTTTTTAAACTATCCCCTTATAGTTTATACACATGCTTATCACTACATAGTATAAAACAAAGTCGCTTTCTCTGTCCCTATGTCCCTATGTCCCTTTGTACGCTTAAATCTTTGAAACTACGCAACGGATTTTGATGCGGTTTTTTTTAATAGATAGAGTGATTCAAGAGGAAGGTTTATATGTATA
>CAJQZM010038911.1:0-78234 GCA_907164665.1 Colias nastes
TGGCGATTTTCGTAAATGGCTGCACGACGATGGTTACCTGTGCAAAAGTTAGCCTGGTACAAATGGTTAAATTGTTTTTTTTAAAATCAACACATTCGCGTCGGTATGGCGGGCTGTAAGTCACACCGGAAAAGTATGGCATGACACTACCGCCTACTTCTTTTTTATGGGCTATCGGTAAATTCTAAAATTTTTGTGTTACAAATCGTTTGACTTTCGCTATTTTTCCGACGAGTTCGACTAACGCCCACGCGACTAAGCCGCCGGTACTAGCGTTCACACCATCATTTTTCTTTTTGTCATTGCGTATACCCCTGTAGAACCGCCATCCTGTTACAAATGACTCGAAATTTTGTGTCAATATCTCCCGGTCTAAGATGTTTATTTTAGAATGTTAAGGTCATACACAGTTGACCGTGCATCCGATTGAATAGGAAGTTAATGTTTATGTATATACCTAGGTATATTTACATTGCTATGAGTGAAATGTTGATTAAATATAGTTCATTATAGCAATCAAGTTGTCATATTTGTTTAGTCTTCGTATACTTTGATCACAACATTGCTACAGTGGTTTTATGAAGTGAATGATACAAAGTTAAGGATTCGATTACCGATGAAGGTTTAATTCTCAGTCCGTAAGTGTATAAAATAAGAATTAGTGAAACAAATATATACAATATATATTTATCTCATACCCTACTGTGGATAATGGATTTATAATTTAATTTAATCTGTCCTTTTTTTCTCTCTTTTTTCATAGTGGAAAAACAGACAAAAGTCACGTAGACGTACAAAATACCTATATCTATAATCTAATGTTCATTATACTCACTATAATAATTTCCTATTCTAACACCTACGTTATAAAAATTGCGTCTCTCTTGTGTAAGGTCATTTGTAAAACGAACGTAATTGCAGTATAAATAAAATGCATTTTTACGCGTCATCGCCTGAATACGTGATAACAGGCACGGAGTGTTGTGACTGGCGTAATTGGAATATTTTTCATCTTATAACGCAGTTTATTGGTTCAAATTCATGTAATTTTCTTTATTTTTATTTTTTTTCTATGATTTCTTTTTTTAATTGAACTTCTTTAGGGGCGTTGAGAGTTAAATTTTAAGTTCGCGTCATGGCAATACCGTCACGTCATGGAGTAAGGCGACGATTTTGGTATAGACTGAATCTTAAAGATGTTTCACTTCTGATACGTATGCACGCTTTTTTAATATGTTAGGTAGGACTCCAGGAAACTTCACTTACAGTTTACACGGATTCAATCGTTTAGGTATTTATTTAGTAACAAATTACGATTTTATTAAGTCTACAATTTATATTTCTGCATAGTACATTAATATCCATATTCATACTATTAAATACTCCTTGAAAAACAGTAACACGACACATTCATAAATACCACAACTAAGAAACATTAAAGAAGCTTAAAAATAAAGTACAATGTTAACAAGACGGTAAAAACACATGTTAGGTTTCCTTACGGGAAGCGGCGATCAGTCATACTGCATACATTGTTACTATACACGGTGGATTTTTGAAACGTTGTTTAATCAGTAAGGGCAGGTATTTGAACCGTTACAGCTGCAGGAAAATGTTCCTAGAAGACCATCCATAATTGTTTAAGATACTCTAAAAATGCAAAACCGAAAAATATTGTTGCTATCGACTTATCGAGCCTATTTCATGGCGGTATCAAAAAGACGCCATCGAACCATTTTAGGTTTGTGTACAAGAAATAACAGAAATTGCCAGTTTACCTATAGAATTTGTAAGGAAAACCATTTAATTTCAGAAACTATGGTAAGTCACAACACCGCACAAGTTTCATGTACATAGGCATACATAATGCAGGTTAAGGTATCTTTTTAATCTAAGTGGGGAAATTTTTCCTAAAAAACCCACGGCTCCCAAGGAAGGAGCCGTGTCGGATTCCTGCCGACGAAAACTTCGTGTACCAACGCATAGCGCACACAGATTAAGGTCTATGTTAGACAGACTCAGATTAAGGTATCTGCCTTTACTGACCCGTCTTAAAAATCCAACCTGTATAGTTACAATGTATGCAGTATGACTGATCGCTTCCCGTTCAAAAATCCAACCTGTATAGCAATAAGGATTTGGTTCACACGCAGCTGTGGCCCTACAATGAATCAAATCGATGTTTTAACTATAGCGCCATCTATTGTCGCTTATGTTGAAACTCGATGCGCGTTGCGTTTGATCGATGGTGAAGATTTGCAGCCATTTGTTAAACGGTTTGGACATATCGTTTTTTTACGTGTTTTGTATGCATGTTTTGTAAGAATGTTGCTTGATTTTTGTAAATAGACTTTTTTAATTTATGCACTAGTTTACTGTCTATATTACATACCTACTTATATTTTATGTTATCAAGAATCACTGCAAACTGAAATGCTTATTTAATTTATACGCGTGTGTTAAAACGAATAACAAATTTCATCAAATTTAATCGTCCATGACAGTTAAGAGCAATATTTTCGCGCGTTTTTTGAAAATCGAATCACCACACCAAAGACAAAAGCCTGCCACAGATTGCATAAAACAAACACAGTTATCTCGAAAACATTTCCAGCCAGTAGGTACGTATAATTAATTATGACGATAACATCCGAGATCCTGTAATAATATTGTGTTGAACGTCTAAACCCCTCTTTACGTTGAATGAAATTGCGAACGGTCACACAATAAGATGGGACAAACGTAAAATACGTTAATATCAAAATACGTAATAAATTCCCGTCGACACAATCGCCATTGTTCATAATCGCCTGAACAATACGCATGGCGGGAGGCTGTATAATTTATGCCACCTTCATAATTCCTATATAGCGGGTAATTTATAATGGCCAAATTAATTTTCCTAGAGCTAGCTTAATCCAACCGCATCTGCGTTCTTCATTTTATTGATATTTATGTAGTAGTTTTTGCGGGTATGGAAAAATATGTTCGCTTGAGGGAATATAGGTATTGCTCTTTATATGGATTGTGGCTCATCTTGAGCATTCGTGTATGAGTTTTTCTCATGTGATTTTTATTGTTATTTTTATAGGAATTGGATGGTAAGAAGGTGCGATGTTATGTTTTATCGTATAGCGTGATTTTAGAGAAGGCATTTCACAATTAAAATTTATTAATATTCATGAACAGAGAATCGTTCACTTCGTTCATGTAATTTTCAATACATTAGCAGGCAAGTGGATTTTCTTTTTAATTTTAAAATATGCATAGGTACTAAGAAATATAAATTACATGATCTGTAGGGCGAGCACGAATAATATATATTCGAAGTCGTAGCGTAAACGTAGAGGCTTGCTACATTTACGTAAGATGTTTTCTGACACCCTTTAATCAAACTAAAATACTTAAACTACATTGCTGTATAAAAAGTTACAGAATTACATTTGTACGTAACGTAGATCGTCGAAGCATATGAAAAACTTAAACAATTTAACTAATAGCAACTTGGAGTTAGGGGAGTCTCAATCCATCACAAGTTTGGATCGTAAAAAAAAAATGACTGACGCACGTCACCATACATTTCATTAGACGAACTCGTAAACGACTTATGTTAAGAAAACTAGAATAGCTAAGGGGATGATATTACTCATTTGTTGCGGATTTACATCGCACGACACGATTGTCGTGTGCGATATTTGTTAGTCAAAATATAGCTAATTGTTGGCTTACTTATATGAGATTATCATTATTGAGTTGGTAAAATTGGTATTTACTCTATTTAATTCATTAACTAGGTATATTTAAAACCTTACTCTACAGTTTATAGGACTCAACAAAAGACTTGTAGAGCTATTCTAAAAACTATATGAATCTACAATGTAAAATACATTATACTTATGTAATGTAAATACTTATCCGACTGCTTACGCTTATACCCTAATGAAATACATATAATATCGTGCAGGTTACAAGAGTTACATAATAAACGTTATATGCGATAAAAAAAATTGTGTCGGGAATAGTAAAGAAAGGATTTGCCGGATCCCGTCACACATAGCCGGTCAAACGGATAAATCCGTCATTCCGATGTATATAGTATCGTTTGTTGATTGATTTATTTTGTAACCTTATTTATGACGAGACGCTGACGATGTTTTTCTTCCACATAAGTAACAAATGGTGTTCCATGAATAAAGACTTATTAGATTTATTCATATCCGACGTTTGAATGTGATATTTTTATGGCGTTATCGTATAAATCAGTGTAAAGATGTTTTGGTGCGTGTTTCATAGAATACGTTACTGGGAAATGTTTTTTACCGCTTTACTTTTAGTGATATTGAACTCTATATGACAAATATTAACATAAGTATTCTTAAAGATTTTAAATAAATATTTTTATTACATTCTAGTACTTTGTAAGTCGATATAAGTGTCTCTTCAAAATTCATTTCGGATAAAACTAAACAATTAGCCGACGTTTCGAGTGATTGTGACACAAAGCCTAATGAATAGTTAAATTTAATTAAAGCAACGACAATCGAAACATTTTCGAGTCGACGCAGTACTGCTGCTAAATTAAATTTTTTACGATAGCACGTAACGTTATCGTGCGATGTAAATTTATTTTTGTCTCTTGTCGTTTTCATTTTGCTCTCCGTTCCTTTGTTATTTATTCAATGTTAAAGGGATAGCGTTTAATTTACTTAGTCGGATCGGTTTGATATTGTTTCTTGTAATGTAGATACGTCTGTTTTATACGGATGAAGGTTTCTTAGTGAATTACGCTTTGGAGCTTGCAGTAAAAGTTTTATTTGTTGCTTAGGTAGTATATTGTATTAATTGATAGAATTAAAGAAATTGTAACAAAATTGGTACACACTACTTTATTGTAAGAGAAATAGAAAAACAGTGGTGCAAAAACAGATTCAGATATTATGATGAATTTTTAGTTCGTGATAATAATTTTGCGAAACTAGATATATAACGCAATTTTTTTATGTATTTTGCCGACGTTCTAACACTAGAATGACGATTTATACGAGAAGGCTGAATCAGTCTTTATTATTTCGGTTCCAAATACATCGTGTTGCAGTCGCTGAAAATCAAACAAGAAAACACCATAGCGTTAATCATCTTTAGAAATCCTTCCAAGGAATATCAGTTACGTAACAACAATAACATACCGTATTTTCGTCCACTGTCAGTACCCGTCAGATGCGTATTAAACGGACAATTTACCAGCGCCTCGTGGAAAAATCAAATCCGTTCCCTTTAATATCGCCAGATTGTAAGATGTACGGCTTGGTTACAATGGAGTCACGTCGCGGACGTCAATGTACCCTCGTCAAGGGACAGCTCATTAAACATACAATTTGGTAGAATGCGGATTGGTGATTTGGATATGTGTAATAATAGTTATATGAAAATTCAATGGTCTAATAGTTGGGAATTACGAAGTCTATGGTAAACATGTAGTGTAAATGATTTGCATGGAAGGAGTAAGTGGTAGAAATTAAAGACTAAAAACGACTAAAAGTTAAAATTAAATTTATTAATAAGTTTTATTTATTCTGACATTCATTATTGTTAATAGGTACGTTAAGTTATAGAGTTAATACCACAGTATTACAATATTATTTCCTACAGTAAGGAATCGCCTTTGATGTCGCGCGATGCCGCCGCCAGCGTAGGTACTTACGCTGCCACACGAAAATACGCTAGGGTTGCAATAAATGGGAAATAAAACAATTGTGATTATTAATATTATGATGAAATCATTTATTCATATGTACATTCAAAATAATTGCGATTATTAAATCTGATGTAATTATTTGTTCATAAATATATAATTACAGATATTGCACTGCTAAATATTATTTACGTGGACACTTTATTTTTGGATGTTCTTAATTGTATATTATACCATTTAACTAAGTAATGCATTCGCATTGGGATGTACAATCTGATTAGAAAATAATGAGGACAGCATATACATAGCTTTGATTTTAATTCAACAGATACAATTAATACAATCTTTCTGAAATATTGTTTCCTTCTGGGATTTCAATGTAGATTTACATCCGTAAACGGAACAGTTTTTGCGCGTCATAATAGAATATGTAAGTACCTATGTATAATAAAATTATTACACAAAAAATACGACTGCGTCGTCCTTTCGCGATAGTTAATGCAAACTCAGCGTGATTGCATTAAGCGGCCCGCGTCGCCCGACCCCCCGCCAGTTCCCCTCCGTTTCTCTGCACAAGTACATTCGTCGCCATACTGTAGGATGGTAATACTGTGGTTAATACGTTGCGTTTTAATTAAAACAACCTATTAGTTAAAACTTATTTAAGTAATTACCTACGTGTCATAATTAAGTGGTTTATAAGGCTGTTAGACCAGCTATAATATTTTATAATGTAACAATGGTTCGATTCTTAATTAAATAAGTATGTAGTTTTATATTATAGGATCAAAAATTATATTGTGTACTAATTATATTTTTTTTTGTTTCAGGTAAGATTGGTGATACTATTGACTATTATTTGGTAGTAGTACGCTTCTTCAAGATAATAAGTAAAATCAAAGTTCACCGCAGGGAATATTGGTAAGCTTTTATTGTAGATCAATATAGATTCTTTCTTATCCATTGACACAAACCTATATACATATATTATTTTATTTTATATCAAATTATCTATGAGCACATATTGGAGCTGTTACGAATTATATCACTCTCATATTATTATACCCAAATTTACAAACAATCCCAAACATTCAGCCACCGTTCTAAAAGCAGTAAATTCGAAAAATGTATAGTTATTTTCTACCCATTAAATGACTTGTACACGAGCGCGAAGATTTCTCCATCGTGCGTGCAAGTTAATACCCTTTAGTATCGAAACCTTATTTGGTTGCGCACGGAGGCGTGGGTAACACTTAGGCCTGTAATATGTTAAGGCTTTGTCAGATAGAACGCGTTTGTCAGATAGAGCTAACTATAGTTTCTGAGTAAATACATATTTCGTTTCATAACCGTAATCCCCGTGATTGCCAGGCATGGATCGCTATTCGCTGTTTAATAATAAGGCCGTGCTACATCTTTCTAGTACCGTGTTGTTTATTTTTATGTTTAAACAATTTATGCACAAAAGAGTGTGATAAAAAAAAAACTTGAGCGATGTCAAGGGACATCCGGATGGAACGAAGTGTTAAGTTAGAGAGAGACAGACAGAGAACCACGCGCACGCCGCACGGCTTACAACTCTAGCAAAAAGTGTCGTGACAAATTTTCGTAAGAATTTTTTTCCGTCTAGCCCCCTTTCACAACGCGCGATAAGGAACTTCGTTCCAAAAAGGGTTAGAATGTCAATTAAGACAAACGGCACAAAAGATAGTCTCGCTTAGTTTTGATTGGTCATCAGACCATTCGTCAGCCATTGAAAGCTTTCCATTGGCTTAAGTGACATTCTAATCGTGCTGATACCTGCACCGGTATGATGCGTAATTATTGTATTTTTACTACGCTACGCTTAGTAGTAGTGCAACACAGTTAGCGCTCTGTGCGCGCTAAGTACGCGTTCTGTCTGGCAAAGCCTTTATCCTTTATTATTATGTAAGAGCTACGCTGTAGTGAGAAAACAAATGATTTATTGCGATGTGCTTTGCGCTTTCAATGTTTCGCACTTGACTGCGTTTTTAACGCGATAGCAGGCTGATGTGTGTGTGTGTCTAAAAAGTAGATGTTTGCTATTTTTTTTAATCTATTTGCTATGCTGTGGTTAAGGATTTATTTTAGATGTTTTGTTTTTACTACACTCCGGGGTGAAATAAAATCATGTTTATAATGCTCAATGCTCATACTTTTAATGTAAGATTTATGTATGGAAGTGCCAACTGCCAATTCGAAATTTAATGGAAATTGGGGTATAAATCTTATGTTTTTAGCTGTTTATATAAGCAATTAATGCAATTATAAATTAGCACCTGAATTAAGAATGATAATTCATGTAATTGGAATCTTGGGGATTATATAAGCAATTAATGCAATTATAAATTAGCACCTGAATTAAGAATGATAATTCATGTAATGTATTAATCTTGGGGAGAGATTCGCGATTATTTTCTGTTCTATCTAATAAAACACCAAAGTTCATAATTCAATCAACATCTATGGGAATCATTAGCGTGTTACATCTAATTAAGCTATTGCATAGCTTTTATCTCAGACTTTGAGCGCGGCGACCGAATGTAAAAATTCCGTAACGAAAAAACCTAACATCCCCTCCTCCAACCGGCACAGCGATGCGATGCTATGCAATAGCTTTATCGCGGCAGTCCTCGAGTGCCACACGTATTTTATATACTGTGTGTTTACGTAAGCGATGGTTTATTAATTTTCTTATACATTACTAACATGAAAAAAATTGAATCAAATGCAACACTGGAATGTTTTTTTATTTCTTAATTTTAATTTTTAAACTCTAAACCAATATGTCTTTGTAAGAACGTCTAGAACAATACGTTTCCGTTATTTTTATTTTGAAGTCAAATTGTTATTCCGTTTAGCGGAGTGAGTCCTCCCTATTGTGATTGATTCATTCACTTTAGACTAAGTGATGGGTCTTTCATTCATTGCCGAATGCTTTTTATCGTTCGATGAAAATGTTTTAGTTCAATGGAATACGAATTATGTGATATTTTTTATTTGGGAATTATAAGGCATTATATAAGATGTTTTATTTGTATGGGATAATGGAGTGCTATAATTTATTACGAAAGTGAATTTATTAGTTATTGACTCTTACATCTATCAATGAAGTATGTCTGTTATGTTCCATAAGAAAAATAATTAAATTAAATATTTGGACAATTCACGAATGCTGTCGATGCATATTTCATCGAAATCCTTTCATCTTTCAGACTGACCTGTTGGCTTGATTGGTAGTGGCCCTGCCTTCCAAGCCAGAGGTCGTGGGTTCGATTCCCACCCGGGGCAAATATTTGTGTGATGAACATAGATGTTTGCTCTGTGTCTGGGTGTTAATTATCTATATAAGTATGTATTTAAAAATTATATAAGTATGTATGTTTATCAGCCATCTGGTTTCCATAACACAAGCGAAAGCTTAGTATGGGATCAGATTGTGCCGTGTGTGAAAATTGTCCTGGAATATTTATTTATTATTTATCTGATTTTACATAACTTGATATCAAAACGGAACAAATTGGACTGTACAGGATTGGTTGAAATGCTTTTTATATTAAGATTGATTCCACCTAATGAAACTACCAAATTCAAATCATGTTACAATTTTTTTGTTTTAATAACAGACAAAAAAGTAACGAAAATATCACAATAATAAAAAATGATGAAAATCCGTGTTCACATAAACAGCGACACGAAGTAGAGTCAGTGTCGCTTTAAATCATTTTTGTTTAAAACTTTTTCGACGAAACAAATGACGGCGGGCCATTTGGAATAAAACAAAAAGCGTAGGAAATTTCGGCTGCTCTATTTGTCTCTGTCTTAATAGTAGCGGCAGAGAGGGATGACACCATTAAATCTTTTTTTCTTATATCCAACCGTTTTTATAGAACATGATGTGATTTGAAAATGGAATTTATTTCGAAGTGATGTAGTTAAGGTTGTGTAAAAAGTTTTCATGGTATTAACGGATAGATGAGTTTTTAACGAGGGACTTAAATCTAGATTCATCATAATTATAATTATGGGAAAATCTTATTTATTGCTGTTAAGTACATTTATTATTTAATCAACGAGGGTGCGATTCCTCACTCACATTTAAATTGCTTAGTTTGGTTTTGGTGACATATGTTCTGAAATATTGTAAATATAGGTACTTAAGAATGTATTTTCATACAACACCAGTCTAGAGCATCTTCATATTTTAAGTTACGTGATACTGTTGTGTGAAGGAACTTTATTTTTACAAAATTTTATGTCACCGGACATATAGCGACTTGAATCCTTTATCAAAATCAAAGTAAAATATTATCAATACAACATAGTCAAAGAGCTGTATCAATAATAACGCAGAACAAACAAACAGACGCACACTCGGCTACATCACAAATCCATTTCACGTGCCATTACCGGTTGGAGCGTGCGGCCGACATTGTTTATCGACACCTTTTCTTTGCTGAATATAGTTTAAGAGATGCTGAATATTATTTTAAGGTAATAATTTTGTGATATTTAGTGTATTGTTTTTGTTATTGTAAAAAGTGTATTTAGTACTACATGCAAAATGAATAATGAAAATCGTGTGATGTTGCTCACTTTTGCAAAAATATTGCTATCAAATTAAGTAGTAACACTCATATTGGTAGATTTAAAACCAAGATTAAAATATTTATAGCAGCGATTAGATTAGAAGTATAAAAAATGAATTTTCATCTTTATTCTCTTACAGAATCAATTAATTTAACGACCTTAACTGAAACTGTAAAACTAACCTTCCCTCAAGATCAGAATATCCAACCGCAAAATATTTTTGGCAAAACAAAAAGCGATAAAACATCTCCAACACTCGAGCACTACAAATATCAAAAGGACAACGGTCGCGGGTTCGAATCCCGAATGTCGTCAACAAGCGAGCTTCAGATGACAGCTCGTAAAACGATCATAAAACACAACCATCAAATATTTGCTTGTCTGCACTGAGAGATAAGGAGTGACGGAATAAATCCCTCCATTGAGTGCTTTTTTATTTTTCCCCTTTTTTATATTTGTGTTAATATATTGGGGAATTAATATGTTTGGATGTAGAGGCGAACAATTTTTGTTTACATCATTGAACGCGAATTCTCTTGAATTATAATAGGTACGTTGAGATTAAATTACATAACAGGTAATGTTGTAGTTGTAAGTTTCTTACGTTTACAAACCCGAATTGCTGAACTGACTTTAGATAAATTTTGTTATTAAGATAGATAGAAATTTGCAAAATACTTTTTGCGAACGATAGTGTGAGAAATTGTTGAAACTATAATAATTATGTAAGTTTATATGCGCGAAAACATCGCGTGAAGCTTTTAACACTATAATATACGAGCGAAGCTGTAAACTAAGAGTAATTTTTCATTTTAGAAAAATTATCATACCTAATTTTAATTTATTTCTCAACGAAATTTTACATACTTCCTTCTTCCTGATTTTTTTTATATTAACAAGCTCCTAGACTACAATTCCCAGGGAAAAAATGTGTCCCGGATAACACGGCACAAGCCCGCATGTTGACTCGAGCATTACTTGTGCAAACGTGCCGACGATTTTTTTATCGGATTCGACCGAAATATATTTCATAGATACATGTAGGTATATGTATGTATGTTAGTCTCATATCGCCTGTCATAAATTATGCGAGGATTTATTGAAAAACAGCTCCTGGGTTTTTCCGGGATAGAATGTGTGAAACACGTGCCAATTTGCAGCTTAATTTTTTTTTGTGAATGCGTGGTGAAGACTGAAGATCATGAAATCGTGATTCTTGCGAAGTAGGTAATAGAGTATAGTAAGTATATAGTAGTATAGTAGTAATAGAGGTAACAAATACAAACATATAAATCTTATCTATTATTAAAAGAGAAGAGACAAACAATCATTGGTTGAACGTGCTTATATCATGAACTAATGGATCGATTTGTAATTATTATGAAGGTTATACACGTAAAGAATAAGAGCGTAGCATCCATGAAAAATATTGTTTAAGGAGACTTAGTGCAGCCGTAGTTCCTTAACAACCTATAACTTCAAATGAACTTTTTTAAAAATCCCAACTTTTCATATTCAATGGTTTATAACAGATAAATGGTGTACACATAAGGAACCGTGACGTCACAACGGTCGCACACAGCTGGCCCACCCTAATTACAACGATAATTGATTTACATAACGTAGCTCCAATGTATTGACACGTATTTGTATATACATGTAACTGATATACAAATTTTATATATTCTACTGGTAATGACCTGCGTCGTTAGGGGAGTAAATTGGTTCTTGGTATTGGATTTTTAACGGAATTAATACGCGTTTTATTCATTATTGAGCCATGGTTCTTGGCATGGCTTTAATTTTTTTTATCAACAATTATCTTAACAATGGATTTTTTTTAATAAATTCAATGAATCATGAAATATTATATACTTATTGGATTTATTTATATAATATATTTTTTATACATAAATTTTATTCTATACTTATCTGATAGAGTGACTTGATTGTTTGTTTGTTTAAAATGAAGAGTCTCGAAAACTTTTGAATTATCATATTTTTTTCACCATCAAAAGGCTACAATATTCCTCAGTGACATAAGCTATGTTTTATTTATTTTTTATCTCGGGACAACCCGCGCGGAGCCTGGACGAGCGGCTAGTACTATTATAATAATGACAAGTCTTACAAACGATCGTCATGAACTTCTACATTATTCGAAAAAGTCGTTTAACACGTTATCTAACGCTAGTCATATACAATCCCTTTGGATCACGTATACATTGCTTGGTTATAAATGCTCAAGTTCCCGGACGCAGCGGGCGTGGCTGTCATCCGTCAACTGTCAATGTCAAACTGACAGCTACCCGCCTTTATGTCATTCGCGCTAATCACTTGAAATGTAACTGGGTTGTAGAAATGTTTGCGGTACGTTGATGTTCATTTTTTTCTGATTTTTTCTTCGTTTGCTCAAGGATTTTACGGTTTCAGGATGTGGCGTATCGTTAAGAGTAATGATATAAAAAGAGATTTTGCAAACGATTGGAATATTAATAATGCCTTCACTTATTTCAATGAACTAATAAAATTGTATTTGTTCCAGGTATGATTTAAATGATTATAAGTGGATTAGTGGTAAGAACGATAAATCTTATTACTTTTAAGTTTCATTGAGCACTTTAACTGAATATTTAATTTACGTTAACATTCAGAATAATTTAAAATATTTACATAATCACTTTTTAAAACCGTCATAATTAGTACATGAAGACAACATCATGTAAAAAACAAATAAGTTGTACAGAATAGCGAACATTATTTTCTTTTTATGAACATTTTAAATTACAAGAAAAATATGATATTAAATAGCTCTCTGGTTAACTCGTGCATAACTACCCTAATTCCAAGTGAACCGACTCTGTGACGTAATTAGGTATTTGGCACCAAGCAAGCTTTCAAGTGTGTATAAAAGTTCAGAGGTTATCGGAGTTTCCTTAAGGCCGATCAGTTTTTCTGGCCAATTCTGTAAGAGCTCATTCACACAGAAGTTTCTATGGTACAGTTGGATATTCAATTTTATCGTCTTGTAGAGGACTTCGAGTTTTTATCAAGTTTTGCGTGTACTTTCGAATGTTTTGTAAGTTTACGTTTGGAGTTATGTGAACTTTAGGGAAATATTTTGTAGTGGTATTTTTTTAGTACAAAAAATTCAATGAAGTACCTACAAACGAATTCTTTATTCGACACCAGAAGAGAAATACGAAATCGTCTTAAAACGGCCATATTTATGAAGTTTATACTCTTGTTCAAAATAATATATGACTATGATACTATTCAATAATGAATCATCATCTTCAGTTTTAATTGCCAACTTGTCAAAAACTAAGCAACGTTAACCTGTGTATTCATCACATCATCCCGGAACAAACTATTAAAGACTTTTTGGCCAATTTCATTCGCCTATATTTGGACAAAACGCAAGTATGACACAGCCTTACGCTGACCGGAAGTTGAGGCCTCTGCCAAGTTCCGCCAGACTGGCTGACTGGCTGGTTTAGTTGCATAGATGCTTTGTTTTAGCGTAAATCTTTGTGAGCTTATCGATATATTTTCTGTTAATGTATCGTGTGAATGGCTACACGGGTCGAGGTTTTTGTCCGTTTAACTGTGATGTAGGATTGAATATTTTGAGTGTTAAAGCTTTTCAAAGGTAATATATAGTACTATATTAGTAGCTATTGTAAAATAATCTGGTTTACGAAAGGTTATCGTAGCAATCCATTGGTTTTCTTTCACTTCTAATAAACCGTCCCATATCAGCTTCAAAAGTAAGTTAAATTTGAACTCATTTCATTTTTTTATTGTATCTGACAGACTGTTTCTCTGGATTATAATATGCTCGATGTTTAATACTGTTTGACGAAAATTTTCATACTTATTGGTTATTTTAACTGTCAGATAAGTTAGACAGATCGACCGATTAGGAAACTTCCCATAAATCTTACGATTTTTCATACATTCTTCTCTACATAATTACGACCTATTACGACACATCCACATACCTGTCAATATTGCGATCTCACGCGAAAGATTTGTCAAAGACTCCGCACATCCTTTGGCGTGCAGTCGAGTGTGACGACACCTCCCGAGGTGTCTTGCGCCCTGGTACATGTCAACGTCTTTTGTATGGATATCAAAGGAATTTTGAAATTTGCCTCAATATCTTTTTTGACTAGTAAAAGTGGCATTTTATGTGACGCAATAGTGGTGAAATTCTTTGCTTTATTAGGTTGGTTATAAGGGCTGCCTTTTTGATATGATCTGCCCAGATTCCTTGGCTCAAACTGTTTGATGAACTCCTTCCTTTGAGACAGAAAAAAAATATTAAAAAAACATAAAACCGTAGTGTAGCGTAAACCTATGCTATCTACGCATTGAGTTTTCTCTATCACATGAATAGATGTATAAATGTTAAAATAATTTCTTTATTTTCAGTAGTTGTATAAAAAATATGATTAAGTTTTTAAAAGCTTGTCTAAAATTGATATATATAACTTCCATTAAAACTACATCAAGAGACTAAATATCACCTAGGTATATACTATAGTATACTTTTTGTTTAATACTTAGGTCTAAGCCCTTTGATTACCCTAAGCCCTAGCAAACAAGCTAAGCATCCAAGTTGATCACTTAAGTAGTACAATCACTGTGTCAGCTTAACATCTCGCAGCTTAGCTGTTTTTGCATCGTAAATCATAATCTTGATAAGGTAAGCAAAGTCTGGCTATATGGGATCATTTTCTGTTTACTAAAATACAGCTACCAGTTCATTTTATAATTTCAATAGTTCAAATCAAGTAAAACTTCATGAAACTACGGATTTATACTCCTTGTGAAAATACAAAACACTTTTATCGTAAAGCACTAATCATTGCGTACACAATTCGAATACATTTGAGTATCGTATTTTAGTAATACACCGTAATAGCAGCAGTGTTATATCTCCCGCAATAACAAATACAGCGCTCAAATGTCGACTATTATTCGGAATTTAATCAGCGTCTATGCCGTTAGCTGTACATTTGTGAAGCGGTGATATACGATCGGTCTATAAATCTCGTCTCGGTGCGGCCTACCGACCTCCCAGTTCGGAAATGCTATCTCAAAATGTATCTGCACGGGCCATTTGACGATTCGCGTATACGGACGCCTCTTTACAATTTATGCGCGCCTGGTACTTTGTAACATTATTGTATATTTCCTCCTCGCGACTTTTAAAAGTTCGCTTTTATTTGCGATATGAAATCGTTGCGATTCTTTTTACGGTACTAACGGAAGTATTTTTATGGCGTAGTACGGCTATCATCATTGTCGACGACGGAAAAGCTTATCTCGAAATGTTCCTTGCACGGGCCATTTGACGATTTGCAAATGGACACCTCTTTACAATTTATGCACGCCTGGTACTTTGTGACATTGTAAAAACATGCCGTTACGATGTCAATGTTAGTGTAGACTGTAGAGTGTAGACAGACATTATAAAGCAAAATCAATTTTTACACTGGCTACAGATATTGAACAATGCAAGATCCTATTTGTTTCACTCTTCATTTTCTTTTTAGGGTAACTTAAATTTCCTTTTTTGTAAAAATTGAGATAATTCTAAAAATATTCTAGATATAACCTATGCATTATATTTCCTAAGAGTAAACAAACCTAACCATAACATTTTAACAATTGACTGTCTTCAAATGCAAACGTATTGGAGTAAATATTGCGAGTAACGCGCAACATTCAATATATTTCAATGACTCAATATTTTCCAATAATAGCATAATATAGCTCAATTTCCAACATAAGAGTGCGTGAAATGTACGGTTTCATTCGACAAGTAAGCAAGCAATATTTCTATAATTTAAACGTTCATATCAGACAATAACATTTCGATATTGAATGCATCGCATAATATTTCAATAGCCGCTATCCCGGAATATTAAATAAATGTGTTGCAAATGTCCAAACTCCAATTGTATAAATAAAATATATTCGACACAAATTTGCATACTGTTATTACACCTGTTATATGTAGGTACAATACTTTTTGTGCTATCTGTTATTGTTTTAGTCTATGATGGATATGAATAAATTAAAACAATGGCTGCCTTTTTGAATAATCTATCTATCGAACGCGTTATGTGAAAGACAATGGGTTTTTTATTATATATTCATTCATTATTGTAACGTTTCCATCGGAATGCTTTTGTAAATGAAAATGTGATGTTCTAAAATTAATTAACGATCTGTAAACTAGTTTGCTTTTTGCAAAAATAGCTGTATTTTAATATTAAATAAAAACCATTAAATGTCTCAATTTACCTAATTTATATCCGTGACGTCATGTAGATTTAGAATAGTGAAATAAAAGTCAGCCTACGATACATAAATACACGTTAAACCTTAGCTTGTCGGGGAGTTCATACCCCATTTTCGGAACAAATTATCAACATTTTGCAAGTCATTCGGGAAAAATTAGTCGACGCTTCGAGTCGTAATTGTTTCTGGTGGGATCGATAAGTCGCTGCCGTTTCTGCGATTGTTTATTGGCTTTATCTTTGACGGTTTTAATAGAATTCGTTTCAAATTCGCCTTTAACATTGGAATATGTCTCCCAAACTACGTATATATCTATAGCTGTATGTTGTTTTATGTGCTCAATAAGCTCCACACGAGAAAATCATTCTTCGATATGCTTAGCTTCCTATATAATATATGAAAATTATAATATACTAGCTGTGCCCGCGACTTCGTCCGCGTGGAATAGTGACTGCATAGTAGTTACTACTTATTATTATTTATTATTATTTATTGAAATTATTCTTACAAATTATTACAATAACTTAAGTCTAAGTCCCACAAAACTGCACATGCAGTTTGTCTGTGGGATCAAGCCTATAACTAAATATATTATATAATATATCTATATATCTATCTATAACTAAATATATTATATCATATTATTATCTGTTATAAAATATAATTTTAAGTGAATAGGTATATCTATTTATGAGCTTGTGTTTTAGCATTCTATTGACTGAAGAAGGTGTTTCCTTAATAATCTTTTAAATTTGTGAATATTTGCTTCTGTTCGTATGTACTCTGGTAAACTACTACTTAACTTAAGTATTGAGTAAACACGGACTACCATAGTCCATAAGTAAAAGATCTGTTAGTAAAATGTATTAGATACTAAACTGTGCTAAACAATAAAAAAAAAAAGACGGGTTGCACTCCGGGAGTGCCGGCAGAAGTGAAAACTTGATTATTAACGTTCAGCATGTTTGATATTTTGGAATGGTATCCGTCTTACGCATGGAATATATGGGGTAAAAAAAAAAAAAAAAAACAGCCGTCTTACGCTTTTTCGATCAGGCCATGTATCCTGACGCGAGTTTAAGATTTTATACCCAACGCCGCTAAAGAAGTTTTCACTTCAATAAATGCCTTATTAATTTTCTACGTAAAATTTCTTTTAAATTATGTCATATTATTTTTAGGGTCAAGGGGGGAGGGGAGCAAATTTCTTTTCCTTCCTTCCTTGTATGGATGTTTTTACTTTTTAATAATGTATCGTGCAGCAACTGATCAGCTTAATCGATACTCAGTTTTTATCTATGTCACTTGAGTATAATTGACAAAATTCATTTTTTTTATTACCGCTTTTATACCTATATCAAATACATGGATGAACCGATTTTGATAAAACGTTCACTTTCATTTAATATATTATATCACTTATATAGATTCGACAACTTTAATTTTTTTCATTCCCACTTTTACCCCTATAGGTAGGTATAATAAATGGATGAACCGATTTTGATACACTTTATCTAAGAACCAGCGTCGGAAAATATGCTGCCTAACAAAAAACCGCATCTAATTCGGATTACCTGTTAGCGAGCTACGGTGGAACAAACAGATACACACACACAGACACACATAGCGGTCAAACACTTATCACTCATCTTTTTGCGTCGGGGCTTAAAAATATATGTTAAATACGACATAATTTAAAGGACATTTTATGTATAAAATTTACCTAAAAATAAGCATAATTTTAATTTGACCCCTCCCCCCCTACTACCTCAGCTTACCCCCCCCACCCCCACCCCACCCTTGGGGACTTTCGATATGATCACCTGGACATTTTATAGAAATAACTGTAGCGTATAACAGATAACTTACGTTTTATCGTACACTGTATAATAGTGTACCATAGAATGCCTTAGCAAATGTTCGCCGTGAATACTTAAATGGTCATAACTTTTTTATTTATAAACCGATTGACATGAATTAAACACTAAATGTTAAATGAAGATTACCACAATATATTAGTGAAAACCGCATTTAAATCGGATAAGCCGTTTCTGAGATTAGCGTGTTCAAACATACAGACAAACAGACAAACGGACAAACGGACAAACGGACAAACGGACAAACAGACAAACAGACAAAAAAATTTTTAACGACAGTTTTGGGTTTGGGATCGATTTAGTAATAACCCCTGCTAATTTTTTTTTACATATTTTCATTGTACAGACACCACTTTTCTAGAATTTTATTATATGTATTGATGATGATAACTGAACGTATTTTTTCTTGAAATTCGTTAAGTTAATCACACCCTTACTAAACATTATAGGCAAAATACGGATTAGCTCTGAATTGTTAGAGCAGAAATAATTAATGAATATTAGTTCACCAAATCATAAATAACACAAATTAATGATTACACTTTAACTTCAAAACTAATGATGAACTATCAAGAGATAGTAGATGACCGTGCACTTAGAAAGAGTCATGATTATTTCCAAACAAAATACTCTTAAACAATTACAAACTATATGAAACAAAAGCTATCCAAAAGACATTAAGCAAACAGGAATATACACTCTATGCGGTTGCGCGAGCGTCGCTAATGGCTTGCAAGGGACGCCTGTATATAATTGATTGTAATCGTCCAGAGAAAGTTTGCGCAAACTACTACGATCGCTGCAACTGATGACCGAAGCCATCGGGTTGGTGTGTGGTACAAGTTAGTAGCGGAGGCTATTTGGAATAAATAATAGTAATGATAATGAATTTGAAGCTTTGGATCAATTGATGTGTATATTTTTATTTAGGAAACTAACCAACTAAATGATGATAGTATATCATAAAATACACAGTAGTATGTACTATAATAATTTCTTTAAAAATTGACACTGTCTGGTTCCTTATCAATGTTTTGATTTTTCGAAGACCTATTAAAAATATCTACTCACAATTTTTGTTACAAAAATTCTACCAATCTGTGTTGATAAGGATAAACTTTCCAAAGATAACCAAGCTCAAAATAACTTGCAAAATCTTCGAGATGCATTCGCCAAATCGCCTCCCAGGGGCCGACCACTGAACGTCGTTAGCCGATACTCCAGTTCTGAGATTTTTCGTGCCAATGCCTCTCGAATTTATGGCGTCTGAGTTTCTAAACTCGCATAAATTGACGTGAAAACTTCCACTGCTCAGTGACAATGTGGTTCTCGGATCGTTCCGTACGATTTATCGGGTAATTGTTTTTTAATATCGTTCTTCGTTGTATGGGAGTGATGGATTCGTGTGGATTTGTTAGTTGGTTGATGTTCATGCTGCCTTGGTATATCGGTTTGAATATCAGGGAATTAATAATGAAAATTTGACAAAAACTGACAAAAACACGAAGGCTTTATCGTCTATTTTTCCGTGTAGAATGTAGATGTTACCTATGTACTTATGATGACACGATTTCGTTGTATGGGAGTGATGGATTCGTGTGGATTTGCTAGTTGGTTGATGTTCATGCTGCCTTGGTACAGTGGTTTGAATTTCAGGGAATTAATAATGAAAAGTTGACAAAAATACAGAAGGCTTATCGTCTAATCCCGTGTACCTAGATTATAGATACTTGTTACGTATGATCTCGTGATTTCCCATGCGTACAGAATCAAGCAAATCCTAGCAATTCTATAGCTCATGAATTAATATAATACAGTTTCATAAAAATCCGTTCAGTTGTTCAAAAATAGATAAGCTGTAAAGTAAATAAATTTTATTTACATGTGTTTTTATGTCGTGTATTTATATGTAAACATTTAAAGCAACAACACAGGGTGTTAGAATATCGGATTTATCCAATTTTTCATTCATTCCACTACACGTATTATGATTTAACATATATTTACAAATCTGCATAGTAATACGAAACCATGTGCATAATATTATATCATCGAGATTTTTTTTTTTTATTGTACAATAGGGGAGCGCTTGGCTACAATCTCGCCTGATGGTAAGCTGAGATGTGGCCTAAGATGGAGCGCGCTTCCCTAGAATGTACCTGTTCACTCTCCTCTTGAAGACCTCCAAATTGTACTCATCGGGGAACACAGATTCAGGAAGCATGTTCCAGTCCCTAGCGGTTCGAATAAAGAAGAAAGATACATAGATTATAGACTAATACCTATTAATACAACAAGATACATTTATATGCGTTTAGTTTCTTATATTATAGTGCTTACAAAGAAACATTAAATAATTATCTTATACAATATTATCAATAATTCAATAGAAACACGTTTAAGCAATATTCTCATACATAAATATATTAGGATTAACAATACAATATAATAACTTAAATATAATACAAAGTATAAACCATTTTATCCCCACAACGTAACTCTTATTTATGTCAGTCTTTGTATTCACGAACGGACGGAATTCATAAGCCGGGACGAGTGTGATTGTCAATCAGAATCCCTTTATGTATTAAAGGAAAAAGTTAAAGAGCCACGGTTATAGTGTTATTTATATTGAAGTACCTACCGTTTCGTATGCTGAAGGAAGTTTAGGAGTTAGTGTTTTGGATGTAAAGGAAGGTGATATATTATGTGTAAATGAATTAAGGTATTTAAAAATTTGGTCATATTATAAATATTCAGAATCTTTTATATCAGGCTTCATTTGACATTTATTTATTGTTTTGCACAAAAAGCTCTTTAGAAATTTATCACCAAATTTATCCTAAAACCAAACAATATTTTATGTTCGCAAGAATAATAAGTCCCCTGGCAATATACCATCATAAAACTGAGAAAATATACTACAATATGCACACTTTATACATTACACAGCAAACAAAAACTAACCCGCGTAAAATGTACCATCGTCTGACCAATTATATTGGCTATTGACCCACCATGGCTTCCCCACGACAGCGCATTAGAGCGTCACCTATAAAACTTTATTTACTGCCGCTCTATGAATGTGATCTTTTATTATGTTAATACTGTGGTGCGGACGGCCTAATTTACGAGGGATAGATGGCGTGGGGAGCAAAGAATTTATCGCTAGCTCTCTTTATGCGAAAATGTTTAAACCGCACCAAGTGTGGCTGAAATACTCGATTTTTTGCAGGGGACTGACGGACGATACTACATTTTGCCGTGGACGGTTTAAAGCGAGATGGAATTTTAAATCTAGTTGCCTTGATGATGATGCTATATTGACGTGTCTCTTGAAATAACTTGATTAAAATTCGGATGATTAAATTGGAAACTAATAGTGGTAAAGAGTAAACTCAATTAAAACAATTGTCACTCGTAACCCAAATTACAACTTTGTGGAAAATTTACGACGGTATGGAATTTGGGGACAGGTAAGCAAATATTTAGGCCTCAAGTGGGTAGACAACGTGGCAACACTGTTAATATTTATATTAGATATTAGAGAAGTCGTTGCTAAGTGCGATACTTCAATACTTTAAAAATATTTTCAAAAGCTAAGAATTACATGAAAGAGTATCGAAAATCATCCTTTTAGTCCTTAAAAATTTAACCTTACTTCGAAAAAGCAATTAATGCTTCCAAGAAATGCCATTAAATCTCAATCTCCAATATTTCAGCTACGTATCGCCGATATACCACGGAATATTTCCAGTTACATAACGTCGAATATTACCATGGATACGAATCACACGATATACTTATGATGTACACACGGCAGTGACACTCGGCTCGTCCATTCGTGTTCACCCGACTGTAACTAGGATGCTGTTCAAAGGCAGTAACGAATCAAATACCACTACGTTTCTGTTCGGAATTGTTTATGCGAGAATGACCCGTGTTGCATTCTGCAAGGTATCGAAATAGCTCGATCGAATTACGTACATTTTTGCTTTGGCGTGTGATCGACCGTATTAGGAATTCGTTGGGCTGTACTCTAGGGCTGTCAGGGTATTATTTTTCAATTGCTACGTCTGCGTGCATCGCATTGTTCTCTCTTCCGATGGAGAGAGAATGAAAATCTCTAGCCATTTTACATATATTTACATAATGGCATTAAATATTCAGTGAATTTTTAGGTTTCATTCGAATCCGTTTAGAGGCGGAATATGTTTATCGTGTAAATTGTGCTGATAGTCTTTGAAAATGGTTTTAAAACTTTAAATTTTGTAACGGTTAATGTTTGCTGCATTAAATTCATGATCCTTTATAATGAACCCAAATACCTACGTTAACATAATTCATGAAATAAGACGGTAACTTAGTATCAATTTGAACTTTCGACAACTCATCAAAACCGTAAAGCATACATTTTAATCTACCGAGTCTAAAAGTTTAAGTGGGTATTAAAATCCTCTCGCTAACAAGTTTCCAAGAAAATATTTATATAATCAGCAGCAGTATTAATATCAAAGTTTCGCAGGTCGTTGCCAACAATGGAGAAATTATATAGATTAACGTTAAAATGTCGCAATCGCTTACAGCTTTGCCAAAGTTGGGAACGCATCACATGCATTTAATTCTTGGACAAACATATTGCCATTGGTATCGTATTTACACGGCAATTATGTTTTGTCTATGATCCAAGTGGAATTGGGTCGTGTTTGTCGATGGCTTTGTTGATTTATGTCGTATAATAATAATGTGGAACTTTGTGTACTTTTACGGAAGGGTAAATGTAATTCTGATTGAAATTTTGTTTCGTGTCCACTTTTCGGACACGTAATGAAGGTACTTTTTATGTAGTATATCTAGTTAACAGATATACTAAAAGGTATCAAATTTATAGATCTTCACAGCGCTGGATAAAATAAAATTGTGAAGCATTTAGAGCTGCAATTAATATCTAGATCTATTTGCTGTGTAAATAACTCAGCAAAGTAAAAAATACACATAAATAACGAAAGAACAAGACGGGCCTTCCCAACAAATAACCATATAACAGAGTCGTTAGCGTAAAACTAAACGTTACAAGTGCAGTTAAGGCGAGATAAAATTGGTACAATTCGGAAAGCGAGCGCCAACTCGAGACTAATAAATCTACCTGCCAACCACTCAACAGGCAACTGATATAAATTCTATACGTATAAATTGCGCGCGTATAAACGCCGCGCGTAAATTCACGAGCGAATAAATTGTCGGACAGCGGAACCGGCACGCGGCAACCCTACCGCGCCGCCAGGGGTGCCCCCTCGCCCGTATCTTCCGTTGTACTGATTTAGTGCGTTACGTATGAAGATAATAACTGGTGAGTTGCATTCAATGCGCTTTTAATTCTTTGCTTTGATGTTATTTTGCTCATAGTTTAAATTTTAAAGCTGGCTTTCATACATTCTCATGCGTGCACAAATATGACTATTTATTCAATTTTCTACGCTATTCTAACTCCTCATATTATGTGTTCCTTCCTCGTCCTCTAACTTAAATAGAAGATAATCAAATTAATGTTTGCACAAGTTAAACGTTATTGCCATCGTGTGGCAGCCCTAGGCGTTTCTTTACACGGCAATTCACGGAATTCCGGTGCCCTGAGCAATCCAGCGCCACGAAAAACTATATTGCGAAACCCTATCGAGGTATTTGCGGACAATATGTCTTAATACAGGGAATTGTTTTATTCCTGCCTTCCCTATACCGTATAGGGCTGAATGAGTAGAGGCTTTTTTGGATATTATTCGAGATGAAAATAATGCTTTGTGACATTAAGTGGTGGTTGTATGAGTTTTCTTGTCTTAAGGCCGTGTACGCGGTCCGTGCGCTGTTTGGCTCAAATATGTGATTTTTCAAACCAGATTGTCCATCAACCACTTATCTTACAAACATATGAATTACTAATAATTTTAGGAAATTTTATTGTCTATGTAGTTAGTTAAGAGTTTTTTTCAATTAATACAGTATTTGTGAATACCATCAAGATAACTGAGCCGATGATTACTTGATTTCACTTTTAGTGTCAATTTCGAAGCTAAAAATATCTGAAATTGCTGACAGATCTAACACACAATTTTTTTAACTAACTGCAAAAATCCTTATTAAAATAGTTAGTTAAAAGATTTTTTTATTTTGGACTCCTAACTTACGAAATTAAAATCCAAACAATGTGAATTTTTTTAGAAATTATAGTCGACAAAATGATTATTTTCACCAAGATATTTGACTTAATTGAATATAATTTATACATATTGCAATAAAAGAATGTCTTACTTATAAGATAAAATTTAAAAAATCAACTAAGGTACCTCTATTATTTTTCTACAATTTTTTTAAAGTACTATAAAACACTGCGCGCGACCCGATTCAAATCAGTCGGCAGCGAGCCTTTCCAGAGAGAGGACATGTTGCTGGGCGCTCTCCTGTGGACCTATGCTGTTCATAGTAAAAGGATAGCGCAAGCCGCGATCTATCGTAATAGATCGCGGAGATTTTGACTTGCGTTAAATTGAATAAGCGCTCTTAAGAATCCTTATCGATTTTAGAGTGATTTTGACTTGTTTCTGTAATTCTTTAGGAGCACGTTTAACGAAACTAAATTAGTAACAATGTGTTATAATATCTTAAATTAAAGATTCATTCAATATCTAAAATATGTTCCAGACAATTTATTGATATTCATTGTCCAGTTTGTTTAATAGCCAATAACCTGAGAGGTGTTTCAATTTTTTCCATGCGGGACGTTCGTGTCTTTGTAGTTTACACGGAATTTAAAAGAAGAAGTTTTCTTATAAAATATACGACAGTAAAGACACTGAGACATCCTAAAATATGCTCGAGGCAATTTAAGTACTTTTATTCAAAAATTCAAAGAAAATCTAAGTTAAAATAGCCTTACTTTGATGAATTTTATGTGTATTTGGCGTCGAATTTTTATAACATACAACAGAGTAAAAAATAAATAAAAAATACACATTAAATGATAGATTTATGCTTAAAAATTTGCAATAAAAAAAATACATATTATATGATTTATGAAAGTAATGGAATATTTTAAAGTTCTCTAGAATTTTCGATTATATACGGGAGCGCAAACGCTGTTACGGCAGACCGCGCTCCGCGCTTTAGGGAGTAGGACGTGTTGCGCTGCTCCGTCAGACACAAAATTACAAAAGTACGTTTTTCCCGCGCGTAGTAGTCGGGAAGCCCACGATACTAGATTAGAATTGGTGGAGTAGACGATACCGAGATAATAAGGTCCTATAATGTTTCCACTTTGAGCGCTTTCAGCCTTTGCTACTCGACACACGATGATCGCGTTCAAACGTAAAAATACTAGCTTTCGTCCAGCGCAATTTTGTATTAGGACTCTTAAAGTGACCTGAAAATTTATCTAATCGGATGTTCAATTTAATAATTATTATTAATTCTACTCTGGATATGATTTGCCAATTGTTATATTGTCTACCAGATTTTAATCTAACGTGCCTAACTTTTCCTAGCCTTGAAATTTCAACTATATTTTTTACTAAAATCAGGTCAATAAATGCTTGCTGGAGACAAATATTTTTATACAACGCATGCCATTTAGCTAGGATATTCTCGTATCTAAAAAATGTTATCTTTAATTTAGAGGGAAATATGAACAACACGCGGGCCACGATCTCGACGGAACGTTTCAAAATAAAATTAAAATAAATTAATAATGTAAAGTTTTCGTATAAAAGCGGGCGTAATTAAAATTTTGCGACAGCTGTGCCACTCAATTTTAAACTTGGGGATGTCCGAGGAATTTCATGGAGACATTTCTGTCATTTTGATATTTTGCCATTTTTCCTTTTTTACGATGAGAGTTTTGATATTTTTTTTACTAGATTTCCGCCCGCGGCTTCGCCCGCGTTTTCAAAGGAAAACCCGCATAGTTCCCGTTCCCGTGGGATTTCCGGGATAAAACCTACCCTATGTGTTAATCCAAGTTACCTTCTATATGTGTGCTAAATTTCATTGTAATCGGTTCAGTAGTTTTTACGTGAAAGAGTAACAAACATCCATACATCCATACAAACTTTCGCCTTTATAATATTAATAGGATTACTAGCTGTAGGAGGCATTCGGCTTTATTATGAAATACATTCGGCGAAGCAATTTTGCATAAAAACGTAATTATCACATCATCATCATTAATCTGGACTTTTCGCTGCTGCAATTTGTCCTTTAATTTACACGTCATACAAAAATTTGAAAAAAATTTAATTCATCGTACACAGTTAAATAGTTTTTTTTTTCATTATTACAGTGATCTTCGATTTATTATCTAACTTCTTTAAAAACAATTTGTCAAGGTAATTTTTCGCTATTTTATTATCATCAGTATAAAGTATCAGTATCATATAAGTATCTTATTTAAAGATACTTGTGTTTAATTTAAATTGAATTAAATTTCCGATGTTACGAGATATTATACTAAATAGCCAATAATATTAAAGCCAGTGTAATCTTAAGGTGGGTTCCCACGGCCTGATTTCTTCACAGATCCGACCGCGCCAGACCTGACCACAGGCCGTGGGAATCGGCCGAAATCGCCGAAATCGCCGTTACCCACGGCCTGTGGTCTGGTCTGGCGCGGTCGGATCTGTGAAGAAATCAGGCCGTGGGAACCCACCTTAAGATGACACTGGCTCGGAATGTTCGGTGTAGACAAAGGAAGCTCTAACCACGTTAAGCTTTGATTCCAAACTTTGACGAAGGATTTACTTGGCTACTGTGATTCGAAATTAATTTGGAAACTGATGTTTAATAATTACCTTTATTAATAGTTGGCTGATATAAATGTGTAAATGTTTATGTTTTTAGTGAATTTGTTAAAATATCAGGTAATAATTTAAAAGAAATAAACTAAGGATTCAAGTAGGTAACTTTTGACATTTCTATTTATTAGTAGGTACTAGCTGTGCCCCACGGTTTTACCCGCGCATTGCTCCGCTCCTATTGGTTTTAGAGTTATGACAGATTTTCCCGATAAATGGCCTATCTAACACTGAAAGAACTTTTCAAATTGTACCCGTATTTTCTGAGATTAGCACGTTCAAACAAAATCTTCAGCTTTATACTATTAGTATAGATAATAAGTAGATACTATTGCGGGTTACCTACATACAGATTATTATTGAATTATACAGGGAACTGCATATGTAATTATATAAAAGCGCTCCGTTCGTAATTAGATTCACTTTTGGTTCATTGTTTTGTAACTGTTTGAGTGAAATTAATTTTATGTGGTATTAAGTTGGATATGACTTTGGTAAATAATGTGTAAGTGTAATAAGGTATGTGGTTTTGATTTGATTCAAATGTCGGTGTAAACAAAGTTTCGTCTTGTATTTCATATGAATTATTGTATTATATATTTAATTACCTATTCCTGATTAAAATATTACCAGCAATAAGTCTAAATGTTTATTCAAAATATATCATTCGATTGAAAAGCTGAACGGGTTTGAATGAGATTAAGCACAGAGATAGATTGCTATGTATTTAGAAAATTACATAAACATATTTTTCGTTTGGTAAGTACTACTGTGGATTGGTACGTAAAAGCAAATCTTAAATCAACGATAATAACTATCATATTAACCTTCCTACTAAACCCAGATTCAACAAAGAAAGATTATCCAAATACATTGCCCCTTATCTACACAACTCTATCACACGATAACATCGCAACCCGTACATACCCAGCGATGGATATCGAACGGGTAGATGTAAAACATTGGATTCTCGTTATCAATAGTGGCAGTGGCCGTGAGGGCCATTCACAGCGAACTGTAGTTTTACTGTCGCACGTTACACCACAGTATTACAATATTATTTCCTACAGTAAGGAATCGCCTTTGATGTCGCGTGATGCCGCCGCCAGCGTAGGTACTTACGCTGCCACACGAAAATACGCTAGGGTTGCAACAAATGGGAAATAAAACAATTGTGATTATTAATATTATGATGAAATCATTTATTCATATTTCATATGTACATTCAAAATAATTGCGATTATTAAATCTGATGTAATTATTTGTTCATAAATATATAATTACAGATATTGCACTGCTAAATATTATTTACGTGGACACTTTATTTTTGGATGTTCTTAATTGTATATTATAACATTTAACTAAGTAATGCATTCGCATTGGGATGTACAATCTGATTAGGAAATAATGAGGACAACATATACATAGCTTTGATTTTAATTCAACAGATACAATTAATACAATCTTTCTGAAATATTGTTTCCTTCTGGGATTTACATCCGTAAACGGAACAGTTTGTGCGCGCCATAATAGAATATGTAAGTACCTATGTATAATAAAATTATTACACAAAAAATACGACTGCGTCGTCCTTTCGCGATAGGTAAAGCAATCTCAGCGTGATTGCTTTACGCGGCCCGCGTCGCCCGACCCCCGCCAGTTCCCCTCCGTTTCTCTGCACAAGTACATTCGTCGCACTACTGTAGGATGGTAATACTGTGGTTACACCCTGCACCCGAGCCGCCCACTCGCTAGGGCTGGCATAAAGAGGAAATTGTAAAAATAGAAATTCTATCTTTTTGTCTATTATTTTAATGCCTACGTCAATTATCGGCCTTAAGTTTAATTTGTATAAAATCAAACAGAAGGCACGTACTCTAGATTATTTATTGTGTTGTGACTTTTATTTTTTCAAGTGGTAAGTAAATTTGTCTCATTATATTATAATTAGGTATATAAAAAGCAAGCCTTTTAATTTTTTTGAAATTACTTCGTCAACGAATTAATTTTATGTTTCTATTGTGTGGCATATATTTCTAATTTATTGTGATTTTATTTCTAATGCAGTAAAGTGAAAATTAGGCAAATTACAACAATAAATTAAAAAATTTTAACGGGTTCATCTCATCTGACATTAAAAGTGACCCTCGTAAAACTGAACTGTGTCAGCCCTACCCGCTACCCGCTAGTCAAATAGGGAATTTAATAAAATCAAAAACGCGGTGGGTTCGCTGTTTTGATATATATGTGTCGTTTGCGGTCGTACTGAGTGAAATGTGGTTGATTATTGCTGAAAAAAAAACAGATATGAATGATTGGAAATAAGTTAAAAATAGGTGATTGAATGGTAAATGTATTATGGTCATAGATATCAGAGTTATCATTATAGAGGGTTAAGGAGTCTAAGGTTGTATATCAGGATAAGATTTCTTAGTGCTATATCTTTTGTTTCTATCAAGGGTTCATACTATATTATCATTAGATATGTATAAACTATATAATATACAATCGTATAAAGATCACATAAATTCAAACACCAAAATTAGAATAAATAAGAAAACATTAACGACGAGAATAATTGTTGAAGTATTATTAATTAAGAATAAAATTGTAAATATTAAATTCATTTTAATCATCATCGAAATAATATCAAGTGAAATGTTGTTAAATGGTCTGGTGGGTTGATCGGAAAATAACTCGCAAATACGGGCGTTGTGCACTTTGTGGGATTTTAACCACAATGCTTGAAATGGGCTTATTTTGAGTACAAATTGTATGTAATTATGACTACAGTAATACATTATTGGCTACTTGGAATAAGAGCTATAGAGAATCTCTGTAGTAAAATAAATAAATATTTCAGGACAATTTTCACATACGGCACGGTCTGATCCCATACTAAGCTTTCGCTTGTGTTTATGGAACTTATGGAAACCAAATGGCTGATAAACATACATAGGTATATTATTTTTAAATACTTATATACCGGTCAGTCAAATCTCTATGTTGCTATGTAGAGTTCAACTTTTTCCTAATACATCGTTCAATTTTCCCCTATAAAAGATATGTAATGTTGCATACAAAACACAAACCACAATGTTTGTGTTTTGTATGCAACTTTACACCACCATAACCAAACTTTAAATTAAAATTTTATATTTATATTGTAAAAACTTATAGACTCACATACTATCTTCTCTTATTTTTATCTTCTCTTATCTTTGTGCCTTTTTTTGGAAACTTTATAAATAATCTCAACAGAAAAACTCTATTATCTTGCAAAAACATATCAAACAGACTTTCAACTGATGCAAGTCTTCAATGAAACTTGAAACAAAGACAGCAAATCTATCCCCATACACCATATAACTTACGTTTTCTCGATTCATTGCGGATTAGCGGACGCAGCCAGGGCGCATCGTTAGTGTTATTAATGGTCGTAATAACAGTATGTAAAAGGAATGAGGTATTAATTTGTTTTTTGGGCGGGCGCCTGTTTATAACTCTAGAATTACGCGGTCCAATTTTTATTCGAAGGTTGTTTTGCGTTTTCATTTGTATCATTATTATTTCTTTCTTTCTTTTTATTACTAGGAGATTGATTTGTTGTGTTGCGATTTATTTTTAGTAAACTTTATTGTGATATGTGATTAGATGTGGTCATAATATAACACACTAGATTTCCGCAACACCTTCGCCCGTAGGCTAAGCAACTTACTATTGGAAACTAGATGTTTCACAGTGGTAAAAAGTAGCCTACATCGCTCTCTAACCATTAAAAATATAAGTTTTAAATGTTTTATTGTTCTTTAAATTGTATCAGTTATTAGTGGACAATATTTGTAGCTGTAGTAGTATTTGTATTAAACGTATTTTCTTTGGTTCTTTCTAATTATCTCTAGACACAAAAATCATATCATCTAATCGCTTTGTTGAAAATATTTAGCAGGATATTAAGGATTCCTATTTTTTCCAAGCTGACATACCTGCTCGTCAGCATAATATTTGAATGTTATATTTGGCGACGTGACGTCACGCAAGCACACCCGGGTGTAGGGACAACGAGGTTCGGAATCTGTTCTTGGTATGAAATCGGTTTTTTAGTATGTTTAGCGTTTTATTCTATTCGATTTAAGACCTTTTGTAGAAAGGAAGAAGGTTCAAAGTCGTGATTCTAAAATTAGAATAGTTCGAAAGATTGTATCAGGGAACCCTATTTTGAAAATTACTTGATATTTAAATGGATTATTTTTAACATAGATAAGGGAGTATTAATTATATATTGTAATATACGAAATTATCATTCAAAATGACCCAAAAACAGAACTATGTTGCCAATTAGGTCCGAATAACATAGGTATGGTATTTAGGCAGTAGACTGTAGAAATTAACATTTTTAATTTTTATATTATAACACACGATTTATTAAGCATACATTTTGTGCGAATTCTTCATCCGATATATACTGATATTAAATACTCAGCTTCATTTAATTTAATTTCATTAATTTATTCCTTTTGCGAGCGTTCATTAAATTTTGTTCAGTGATTAATATTGTATCGCGTTGTTTTAATTTAATGTAGATAAATGGAAAATATTGTTTTCCATCATATACCTACTTAATTGAGATTTAATTATCTACACATATTGCTAATCAAATAAGTAAGTAGGTATATTGTATATTGGAAGAATACTAGACTCTATAAATGTATGTTATTAATGTATTCATTACATTTATTATAGGTATATTAAATATCTCTCTAGTTTCGATAGACGTAATTAAAGTTCAATAAAATAAATAATTTTGTAGATATATTTAAAAAAATATAATATATTATAAGCATCTTGTATATTCCCAGAGATTCTTTAAAATCACTGAGGTATAAAAAAACTTACAGATGATACCCAGAAATACGTATCCCCTACCTATCTGTAAAAAGATTTTTATACTACGAACCTTTGTCTTAAATCAATACAAAATGGAGAGTTCAAAAATGATACCAAACATCGTTGAGAGGGTTACAACTTACATCGTACTTACAGCCCTCGGGGTGCAAGCGACCCGGGCAAACACGGGAGGGTTGTTTAGATGACGGGTTAGCTGTCTAGCTCTGAAATGCATGTTTTTAAAGCACGATATAATGAGGCCTGAGCAATGTCACGGCACACACATTGTTGTGGAGATCGACAGCGCGTGAGGGAGGCATTGTAAGGGTTAAATACTAGAGTACATGGGAAGGGAATGTAGAATGTTGTTTTTCAAATTCCTTCCATGTAAAAGATTGTAATGCTAGAAAAAAAAGAGCGTGTGTCGAGCACATGTGTCAGAAGTGAAACTTCTTTGGCAAGATTCAAAGATACCAAATCGTCGCCTTACTCTATGACGTGACGGTATTGTCATGACGCGACCTTGAAGTATTACCACAGTATTACCATATTTCTTACAGTATGGCGACGAATGTACTTGTGCAGAGAAACGGAGGGGAACTGGCGGGGGGTCGGGCGACGCGGGCCGCTTAATGCAATCACGCTGAGTTTGCATTAACTATCGTGAAAGGACGACGCAGTCGTATTTTTTGTGTAATAATATTATTATACATAGGTACTTACATATTCTATTATGGCGCGCAAACCTGTTCCGTTTACGGATGTAAATCTACATTGAAATCCCAGAAGGAAGCAATATTTCAGAAAGATTGTATTAATTGTATCTGTTGAATTAAAATCAAAGCTATGTATATGTTGTCCTCATTATTTTCTAATCAGATTGTACATCCCAATGCGAATGCATTACTTAGTTAAATGATATAATATACAATTAAGAACATCCAAAAATAAAGTGTCCACGTAAATAATATTTAGCAGTGCAATATCTGTAATTATATATTTATGAACAAATAATTACATCAGATTTAATAATCGCAATTATTTTGAATGTACATATGAATAAATGATTTCATCATAATATTAATAATCACAATTGTTTTATTTCCCATTTGTTGCAACCCTAGCGTATTTTCGTGTGGCAGCGTAAGTACCTACGCTGGCGGCGGCATCGCGCGACATCAAAGGCGTTTCCTTACTGTAGGAAATAATATTGTAATTTGTAATACTGTGGTATTACTCTCAACGCGCCTAAAAAAGTTAAACTTCATCAATAATAATAATAAGAGCCAGTAGGTATCATAACTTCGGGTTGTGTTCCGTTTAGCTCATCTGTCAGTTAAAATGGCAAATAGTTTTTATAAGGGTAAGTTACTCTAACAGCATCAATCGTTTAACTGGCTCTTAGTTTTTGAAATCTTTTTATTGTGATTATGAAAAAGACGATAACTACCTACTGTACATTCGCATTGTCGGTCTGAAACTCAATTGTACTCGTAATAAATATTTTTTTGTAAATCATATTAAAACGATGTTATCATATTACATAACCTAACCTACAGCTAATTTTCAAGATGTATAAAAGTATCTATAGTAGGAGTCCCCATACAAAACTTCAACCCTCTACAATCGGAACAAATCAACTCGGCCGCCCCGTTCCTTACAACGTACATAAACATGCAGCACATACAAATCCGCGCCAATTAGAGGCATTGCGTGTTCACTTATCGCCAACGCGCAATGTACACGCATTCTCGCGATTATGTCATACGCGTAATCACGGTGGTAATGGACCGTACAGATACCATCGACCGTCGCGTCGTACCGTCATGCCGTCCCGCTCACTCGTACAGTGCGAGAGCGAGATGGTTATACTGTAATTAGCGAAGTTGCAATATCAATATAGATCGGTTATTGAGTTCGGTTTAATTTTGCGGATTTCAATTTGACTTACAGATGTATTGACACGGTTTAACGTTGGTTGCGTTTACTTAAATGTGTAGCTTTATTTAGGCAAGGGTAAATAGCGGCTTTTAATATTGGTTGCGTTTATTATTGGTATAGGTACTTAATTACTTTTGGCTTGGAATAGATCTGTTTATTCGGTAACTGTTGCGTTTTTGACATTACGTGATGTTTATATTGGGAAAATACTCGAAGATTAAGAATGAAGATACTGTTTAAATTTTTATAAGAATATCTATTCTATGATTTATTTTCGAGATAAATAACATATTGATTTTTGACAAGCTTGATATTTACTGTTTAAAATCATAAATGACATAGTTTTATACATGTAGATTGTAGGTATACCTAGACAAATATTTAAGAAATGTATTCCTTTATCTTGTAATAAGTACATGAAACTTATGCGTATCATTCCCAAAACCACGTACACTTCATTTGTCTCAACACGCCTTATTTAGCGTCAATAAAAAGGCGTCCATTCACGGCCGATCCCTCAAGGAACGTGACTAAGCGCGTGTAATTAATACGGTTCACGCGTGAATGTCGCGCTCTATGTTCGACTCGTCAAAGGCACTAATCCGATTTGAACTTAATCCTTGTATTTAGTCGGTCCTTTGAATGTTGTGACCTTTTGTGATGGTGTTTTTTTAGGTCGGGCGTGTTGAAATATTGTGTTGATTGGTTGTGTAATATGAGTGATGTTGTAGGGTTTTAAATTTATGTTTACAGCAGATTATGGTGTCGTTTTTAATTTTGACATAATTTTCATAGGTGTAAAAATGTATGTGAATTTTTCTCACAAGAAACGTAAATCTTTAGGTACTACTATAATACATTTCTAAGAGTGTATGTTTTTCCGTCTTTCACATTTCAACGGGACAACCGATTACTGTAATTATTATTGCTTTAAAGGTTCTTTGAATTTCGATCAATAATTTAAAACGAATGTAGCCTTATAATATAGCACAATAGCCTTAAAAATAAGGAATAAATCGAGTTTTAAAAGCGGTAAAAAAATCATTAACTTCTACATACAGTTTCAGCTCACCCGAAACTTCCAAACGCCGGCCTCCACTACCGAAACACTTAGAAAAACAAAATAACAATCACGCCCGGGAACTGGGGATCTTTAACAAAGTTTTCCCAACAATTTATCGATATATTTACGAAAAACGACTTTCCATTAGTAGACAGACGTCTCTTTTATCAAAGCTGAATGATTGGAGCCATTCTCGCCCGTATATAAATCACACGGGGCGTTTTTTCCACTTCTCGACAAAAGAAATACCTTATTTGCTAAGTTTTTATCTGGGACGCGATACAGTTCGCGTCGGATGGTGGCCGTTTGTTTGTGTGATTGGCGTTTGCCATTTTATTGGGTTTTTGTGCGTGGATTTGGAAGGAATACATAGAAGTGCGCAAGGCACGTATTTTTATGAAAAGCAAGCAACCTTAATATTCACCATCCAGTTTTAGGTCTGCCAATTTCGAAGAAGCAAAGTATTTTGAACATAAATTGAAAAGTTTTAAAAAATTAATTAATTATTGTATGTAAAAAGTGTATTATTTATATCGTTGTAGAAAAAAATGTTGATTGGATTATAACTATTATAAATCTACTTTATTTCCATATTAAAAAATCTACTCTTAATGTCCAACTGATCGCTTGCATTCATACATTTAAACGATATATAGCCCGACACTCAATTTTAAAAGTTATATAAATAATTCATTTAGAATCGAGACTTCATGCTATCCCGTATTATTAAATATTGATAGTGGCCCGGGTAAGTCTAACGCGATAAACCGACCCAGTTGAAAGGATGTCGGATTCAAAGAGCCTCTTGGACGCTAACTGAATTTGAAATAAGTCGGTTGTTTTCCTCTGACTGTTGTTGGAAAGATTTTCATCACTCGCTCGTATGGTGATATGTCCCGCGGAAATAATGGGCATCATGAGTACGGTTAGCAAAACAGTTTTAAATTAATAATAAAGTATGATAAAATATTAAATGTACCTATAAGAGAGATTAAAACTTGTATTTAATTCTGTATTATGTTCGATATATTCTAAGTTCCTTTTTTACGTTCCAAAGTGGCTACTTTGATATGACAAGTCTTTATGGTGATTTATAAACAGTTATCTTAGTCCTTTTCTCCTAAGAAAATACGATAATGGATGTTAAACATATTTCAATACCCGAAGTTATATTATAACTCAAGTTATATCAAACAGAAAGCCAGAAATCAAATTTAAAATACATTTACTTTGATTTATACCAAACGGTAAATCACAGCAATACAAAACAAATCTTTTGTTTATCAAATTATTAAAATATACGTTTATCAAGGTGTATCAAAAGGTTCATATATTCAAACATAATTGTTGATTCTTTTGTAAGTGTTCAAACACGTAACTTAGTACAGTAACTAAGTAGGTAAGCTAACAGAGCCCTTGTAATCCATTAACGCCGAAAAAGCATTTTGAGACTAGGCAAGATAATGCAGTCTTATACACAAGGCAACTATAAATTACGTTAATTCAACATAAGGAATATTTAACTACGATGCGAGACTCCAATGCAAATTGCGCTTTGTAAAGGCACTGTATAATTATGTAAATGGCTCACAATAATTGTTGGAAAATGAAAAACCACGTAGGTGGGGTGGTGTATGTAGATTTTTCTAAGAGCCATTACAGCTTTGTTCAATGTTGGTACACTATTGTGGCTTATGTAATAATGTTGGTGTAATAGAATGTTATGTAAATGTATGCGGATTTGAGTCGTTTTCTATTTGTTGATGCTAAGATAGGTTTTTATTCATAGGACACACGTGTACGTTTAGCATAAACTAAACAATAAATAGACTCGGTTGTAAGTACGTCTTTGTACTTAATTCTAGTTCGACTCAAAGAACGTTTGTTCGTTGTCTGCTATTGAAGCTAAGCAAAATAAAACATTAATGATTTTATATAAGACTTAAATTGCAAGAAAGTATTATAAAAAGATCGATGAAAACAACAGTTGCAAATTCCTCTTGCATAGTAAATGAATGTCTGTCTCAATAAAATAGCCTATGTGCTAAAACAAACCAAAGAATATCTGTACCAAATTTCCTCCCGAATCCATCAGCCGTTTTTACCTGCGTGTAACCAACCATCTTCACAAACTTTGCATTCATAATACAAGTAGGATAGTGTATAAAGAAAGCCAGCCAGCGAGCAACACTCGGCTAACTGTAAAACAGTGGCCCTCCGCGTTTCGAATCAGTTAACCGTTCACACAATTTTATTATTCCCAACGCAGACAAACCCGCCGCTCGAGTGCTAGCTAACTCTCGAGAACTTTCGAAAAATAACAGAACTAAGAACAACGAATGAGTTCTGTACAAGTTTTGCAACTTTTTTTTTTATTTGAGTTTAATTTGCTGGCTGTACCGGCTCAACGCATGCCTTTTCATTTTAACTTAGTTGTGCTGCGGATGTTAATTAATTATAATGATGTTCCAAGTTTCGGATTTCAGTATTTAGTATTTACAATAATTGGTATTGAAATTGTAAATGAGATTGTGGTAGGAATGAATCCTGAAATGAAAATATGAATCGTTGATGTGTTTATTTGAATGGTGTCGTATTCATTGACTTAATTAAATAGTTGTATTACTTTGTATATTTAAAAGGCTAACATATTAGCTTGAAATAAATCGTGTTATTGGTACAAAATCGTAATAAGATGTTCAAATAGAAATTGAATAATATTCAAACAAACACTAGGTAATATAAGTTTCAAAGATTATTCAATTTAAAGTTACAGACAGGTGGATACGTATTGCCAGTCGCGCTCTAAATCTCTATATACTAGGGTTTTCTTACCGGAATAATGGGCACTAGCTATTTCAATTTGAGATCGACGTACATCCACAGTGGGAGAGATAGCGTATTGAGACGAGCGTTTTGTTAGAAGTTAGACTTCATTTGGAATTACGGGGATAAGGTAGGGGGAATTTTCTATAAGTGAAAGAAGGTGAAAGTTGAAAACTTATGTGTACAACTGTTCAAATATAGTTTTTCAAATACTGTTTATTATATTTGATAGATTTGTAACTTTAATTGCGTCTTTTCTTGTTCTTTTTATGGATTACGTCACAGCAAATTCAAAATTGCCTCTACATTCAACATAATTTCATTTTATAACGAATGCAGAAACATCCTGCGTGTACACTGTACAATCTTCTGTATCATGTAACGTCAAAATAAATGGAATATATAGACCCCTAAAAGTATTTAAATAGGTAGGTAGAGCTTTTAGCAAATGTCATATCATTAAAAGTTAAATTGTTCGTAACGTCTAAAATTTAATATAGCGCAATCAAACAGACCACAATATCAACATTTTTTACCTTTTTTACAGATTTTACTCCCTAGACATCTTATTCGTATTAAAACACAACATCAAAGAATATAATTGATTTTGTTTCAAAGAACTATACTGTACACACGTAGGATATCAAATAATGGCATTCAACTTTTGGGATTGAATCAAACACGTTGACACGTGGCTCGATTGATTTCCCAAGGCGCGAACATTTATGTAATCAAAGAAATACGTTTGGTGCTTGTAAATTGTATCGAATTTGTTATATTTCTGTTATATATGGTATATTATATGAAAAAGAATATGCTTCAATGATTAAAGACATTTATATTTAACTAGCTTACCGCCCGCGGCTTCGCCCGCTTTGTCTAAAACCTAATAAATTATATACTAACCTTCCTCTTGAATCACTCTATCTATTAAAAAAAAACCGCATCAAAATCCGTTGCGTAGTTTTAAAGATTTAAGCATAGGTACTAAGGGACATAGGGACAGAGAAAGCGACTTTGTTTTATACTATGTAGTGACTATATGACTATTTTTATACCCGGAACTATTGAGTAGTTTCAAATGATAATTATGTAGGTACTAGACAGTTTGTGAACGCTTGAATTACAGTCTATGGTGTTTATTAAATAGCATATTAATTCACATAAACATTAAAATCATTAATAAATGTTTAATATGCTAATTCGCATAAATCTAAAATACATGACTAAGAAATGCTAATGTTTTAGACTGACTAATTATGAACATCATAAAGTAATACTTAAACAAATCACGACACGGTTACTGTGTTTCTTAGGTCAAATTACTTGAAGTGAAAGGGACATCCGACAACTTAGTACATTTATCAAAGTCTATGTTATAACTTGTAGCTAGGCAGTAAGTTGTTTCTGTCTTTCTTAGGTCAAATGCCATTAGTGAAGAGACTAACTAAATTTATCAATGTGCCAGGGCCTATAAAAGGTACTTTATACTTTTAGTAATTATATAGGTACTTGATACTTTATACACACATAAATAATTTATTTTATGACGTAAATAATTTTTCTTTTTTACTATCTGTGCACTACTACGGTATCATCCACATTTATTTGGTAGAAGAAAAGTGATCGTAATCGTATCATTCTTCAATAAATTAGCTATCCTAAAAAATTACTTTTCAATCTGAACCAGCATTTCCTCAGATCAGCGCATTCAACAAACAAACTCTTAACATTATAAACTATAAACATAACAACAATTCAGCAATCTGTAGTTTATATTTTAATATTCATATCACTTTTTACTTCAAAAACTTTGTTCTAAAAACCCGCGCACACTACGAGCACGTCTTCGTAGCTCTTGCGGCTTCTTCGCTCGAAATTACAACTGCCGCGGTATTGGTAACCGGCGAATTACCCGGCTTCGCTTACCCGATACTTCAATTTCGTTTTATCCGCCTTTTGAATTTAACACGGCGATTTCAATCTTTGAAGCGAGCGAGCTGTGAAGGTGTAGTTGGTAGTGTATGTAGATTGTAGGTAGTGTGAGAGGTAAAGTAATGTTTTAGAATACGACAGACAACAGTATTTATTTTGTACATGTAAGTAATAGGAAATTTAATATACTTGTACATAATATAATGTTTGTACATAAAAGTTAAAACGTTATTGTACCTACTGCTATTCGTATATCGAATTTATGTATTCTCTTTAATACGATTTGAGTGCGTACTCAATAATATTGTGCCCACGTAAGCTAGTTAATTTAGTACTGGGAAACTGTACTCGTTTAACGAAATAAAATATGATTATTTACAGTTTCTGTTCGTGGTTTTCTTTGCGTTTATTATACTTATTCATAAAATGGTAATAATTTAAAATTTACAATACAAACAGTAATTTACAAATAGTAATTTAGTCTTTCTATAGAGTTATTTTATAATAACCAAAGGATAGCTATAGCCTATAGCTTATGGTTTCTTTTTCTTGTTATATGTATTTTTATCATCTTGTAACTTATTTGTATCATACATTTATGCCTTAAGTGTGTAAAAACTCTTAGTGAAAGAAAGCATATCTACTTTACGTATAATTAACTTTTGTGTTAACCAAATTTAACCAAATTTAACAACAAATAAATTATGTTATTTATTTTTATTAACAGTACCTCTTTTTATTTTCAGGTAATATAATAAAACCAGTATTCGAAATTATTGTAAGTATTTAAATATTTTTACTCGTGTGTCTTCTATTATATAAGTCGTATAGAGATCATTGACTCCAATGATTAGTATGTAAGCGATCCTCTGTGTAAATATGTCTTTGTTCCAAACAATAGCTTGTTAATCCTAAATAATCTTCTGACTGATTAAATGTTCACGTTTAATTATCTTAAATATGAATAAAGGTTGTTTGTGCGAGTGGCGGTTTTGGCGCGTTTTGAATTAATGATCGTTGAATTAAAAATGTGGTGTAAACACGTTTGTTTCATTTTCTCAACAAAACAGTTGAAACCGATTTTTATAAATTTAAATATGTATAAATATAATAGTGGTTTAATAGTTAAACTATGTATATCGAAATTATTAGCTGTATTGTTTACAGTCTGCTCTATTTCGGAAGAAATCCAAGGATAATTTTTCCTGAAATACCGACACACTATTTGACGGGATTCTGTTCATCAAGTTAAAACCATTCATTTTGAAAATATCCTTCTTTAGAAATCAAAACTTCTCGATTATCATAAAACATATCCTCCAGTGTATTTAATAATATATACTCAGCAAATAGACACCATTTAACACGACCACTTGACCATAAATTACAGTCCGGTTTAGCATTCATTTCGCCATACGTCAGACGCGTACACAAACATGTACACAGTGCATCTTAGACACGGCGCAATGGAAACAAACAACGCTGTTTGCAGACGTGCCTCGGGTACAGACATGCAAACAGGTCACGGCGGCGATATTGAGTGCGTGTGGGTAAACGGGAACTATAGTTGTTTGGTAGGCTGTTTGTTAATAGAATGTGTTGATGTGTAGTTTGATAGGTTGAAGCCTGGTTGAAGCTTTCTTGGTTATAGCAGTTGTAAAGTAATTGTAGATCCACCGGGCTTTGGTCCTCTGAATAATTTTTCATTAATCAATTAATAGAATTATTGTGTGAAAAGTTGTCTATATTCGTTGTGAAGTCATCGATAATTCTTATCGTAAATTGTATAATTATTGTGCATAGGTTATATATGTTTAACATCGAATAACTTCAATAAACCGAAAATCATATAATCCTCCTCAAACCTTATTAGTTACCAAAAACGCGGCGTTTCAACCGCCCGCGTGTGCTCTACTTAAATCCACGTAAAAAACATGAGTGACGTGTGCCGTAACAAAGTTTATAATACACTGTGTGAATATTAAACATGATATTTAGCAAGCGCTAATTTTGTGATCGAATAGATGACGTGGTGAATTTTAATATGTATCAGATTAAATTGCCCCATTTAAGATTGAATTTGTAGGTACCACTGCTGTTTCCTAAAAGTTTTTAATAAAAATAACAGTATAAAACATCCAATGAAAATGATCATTATAAAACTTCCCCATCATTTGTACATTTTGTATGTTTCCTTGTAACAGCCCATAACATAACACGATTAAAATTATAACCCTGTATGTTTTAGTAAACTTTGAAACGTTTAACTTTGAAAATCTATTTTGATAGGACTTTCACTAGCAGATAGCTGATTTTATAAATTGTTCCAAACTTAGTCTACTTTTTTCTATGAAACATAATTATTGCTTCCCGCTTTCATTTATGGCAGAGGAAAACGCGGGCGTCAGCTATTTTATTAATAAAGCATTTATGAAGACTTTATATTCTAAATTTAGTTCCATGAAAAATATTAAGTTATAAATTCTTATCAACGTTAGAATATCTCGGGAAATATTACGTTCTTTTTATGGACTAAGAAATTTTATTATATAAGCATTATATTTGCTTTCCAAAGGAAATTCACCTAGCAACTATTTCTGAGAAAAGATCTAAGGTATGGAAAAATGTTCCATCTCATAATCTTTTAGATTAACAATATCGCGGCAAAAACATTTTATAAACTTCCACCTTCTTCTTCACGTCGTCATATTGTTTTAGCGCTGTAAATAAAGGCGCGTCGCTATAATGCATCCAAGTACTTATAAAACAATTGTCTGAAGCACTGCATTATCTCGTAGTAATAAGCGTCCTATGTTCCCTGCACGCGCATTCACGCTGAAAGTAAAAAGTCGTTTAACGTTGTAAATGTCAGGATTGCGTTGTTTACAGCACTCGCGTAAAACTTTAAGCTGAATGGACGATTCATTATAAATTTAGCGAACGCTTTAAAGCGATGTAAAGCGCATTTTTATATAACTACGTCCCGTCTGTGCCCTTTGATGCGAGCGGTTTCGGTGTACAAACCTTTGCGAGGTGATTTTTTTTATTTTTATTTTCGAACGTTTTTGCGAAATTCTCGTATGAAGCCCGATGTAATTTTATTAACGAATTGAGGGCGATATTTTTGAGTTGACTACGAGTGCTTTACGCTTTTAATTTGTGATTTTCGGTCGAGTTTTCGATGTAATAATTCATTTTAGATTGGTATTAATTTTAGTCATTTTTCGTAATTAAAACGTGCAAGATTCAGCGATGGAGTGTAAGACGTTTCCGCCGAGCACACTACTATATCGTGCGTCTCTGTCTGCCTTACGTGCAGTGGTGAGACAGCGATATGCATCTATAGTGGCATTTTCGTGCGGGTAGTTGTTTGAAACACATGTACCGTAATTACCCCGGTCCCTCGGGCTTTGAAGTTCCAAGTGCGCTCAAATGTTTTGTGCAAATCATTACCACTGGTGAGAGTGGGACTTAATTGGCCCACTTGCTGATTACTTCTTTTTTTCGTCAATATTCTTTCTGTTTATGCCAGCCTGGTGTTGACGATAGTTTTAAGAGCTAATCATAAAAATTTCTGAGTGATATTTCTTGAAGTAAATTTAATTTTTATTTAATGGTAATTTGCTTTGTAAAATTAAATGTGCCAGTGTTGAATTTTTCTTATTGATGTCATTATTGAAATAAACAAAGCAAACATTTAGTATGTGCTTTTTTTAATATGAGCGTTATATTTTAATATGTACGACTATATTTTGGTTCATTTAAAAACGTATCTTCTTAAGTTTTTTTTTTTTTTTACAAACATAATGCATGAAAACAATCTCAACATAGAGTCATACAAATACACGCATAAAAATATAAACAAACGCTAATACATTGTAGCGAAAAGGTGTAATAAGCCCGCCCTTACACCCAGGGCTTCCCACTGCGTGGTAAATATTTCCTGGTGCATTGCAAAAGATTGTAAGCGCGGCCCTTGTTACAAGATATGGCCTCGTTATGTGGTAGGGCTGTCAACTTATTTTTTTTTTAAAGAAGAAGTAAAATTTATGCATGATTGATTTGTTTTAAGGAAAAGGTTTCTTGTGAATAAATTGTTATTATATTAAATTGTCACTGCGTATCAAAAATTTGTGGCAAGCTAACAAAATCAGTAAACTAAACAGTTAACAAAATCATCATCGTCAAAAATATCATCAACATCATCCACTGTCTATTTACTTTCCTCATAAAATTACACATGCTTTAAAAAAAAAATCTAAATACTTTATTTATTTATGAAATATTTTTCACGACATATCTCACCCCTTACGATTCTATCCTTTCCCTTTTGTTCAAAGCACAAAATACCGTAATGAAAGGGTGTTAAAATGCTTCGATTTTTTTTCGATGTATTTTAGCACTATTCCAATTAAAGTATTGTTAGCAAGTGATTAAATATTTTATATTCGTAACTCGGCTGTAGTGCGAGATTTTCTGGGGCATTTAAGGGATCGCCTTGATGAGGTCGCGCGCTCAGTGCAACGAGCTAGGGTTGGCACTAACTAGTTTTAATATTTGGTACAATGTAACGAATATATAATTTCATATGTGTTTTGCGTGGTATAATAATGTTTTATTTTCTTTTCCTTAGATTTATTCAAGTTATATACTTATTATGTCTTTATTGTAAATTTTAATTTTCTCTAACGATAAATATGATTATTTTCTCAAGAAAATACAGGATAATCAACGACGTAGACGTTATTGTTTTATGAATAACTTTTAATTAGTCAATTACATATTAGTCTTTTGAATATAATAATAACAACTTACGTACTTCAATCGAGTCCTTATACCCTATGACTATGAATCTTTACCGTTCAACCCTACACCGCTGCATCCCGGTACCTTTTGTCCCCACTCCCATTTAAATTCATCTGAACATTTCGTCCCCTTTGTTTCGGCGCAGCCTCGCGATTTTAATCACTTAAGACCGTCGCGTCGGATCGCTCGTGAAGCTGTAATGAAGACGGCGTTTTTTAGAGATTCGCTAGAGAATGAATGGTTGGGGGGCCTGAAAGACCCCGGTAATAAGGTGACGGTCTAAGTACCTGGCGCGCTGGCTCGTGTTATGTTGTGTGGCAGGAGTTATGCTTGGTTAGTGTTGATCATCAGGATTAAATTAAGCCGTCGTTGGTTTTTTTTTTTTTTTTTGAAGTTTTGGTGGAATTAAATTCGATTTATATGTATTTGTAAAGTTAGAAATACCCAACAAAAGTCGTTTTATTACAATTAAGTAATAAAATGCTTTTGGCATATAATTTCTGAATATTTGAATATAATTCACGTTAAAAAATGCAAAATAAATTGTCCACCAGAAAAAAGTAAAAAAATGAACGCAATAATTTTATCAACCAATTTACGTTTCCCGTATCGAGATTAATATTCCTTTGGGTTCCGTTTAACTAAGCGTAAACCGTAATTTTGTATTAACGAAATTAAATAATTGCTGTGCTGTGGTTACAAGCGAACTGGCTTAGGATCAGCGAGCAATTAACGGGGAAAATTACAAAGTCGATTGCTTTTTATTTAGCGCGATGAACGGTGGTGCGTCTTGATTAAAACCTCGTATCTAATTATGGAATTAATATTTCATTTATCGGTTATTGACAAAGGCTTTTGTACAGGGACGAGTGGAAAATACATGCTTTAGAACTTTTTTCAGTGTATTTTTTGCTTTTTCTACAAACATCATTTATAGACTGTGAATCATTACTTTAAGTGTTTTTTTTTTGTATCATATTAATATGTCAATAAAAATTATGTTATTTTTAATGTTTAATAAGGTCACCCATTATCTTCCGTGCATAAGTACTTTTCTATAATATAATTAATCATAGTTATCTCTGCACTCGCTATTTCCTTCTCCATGAGATTAAAAGCAACCGGTAGTTCGAAGCGGTTCCGATAACATTTGAACCCTCGACCCTCTTGCATAATCTAATTGCATTGATTTATTCGTTTGGTCCCGGATTAAATAGTGCCTAGTTATTCAGATCACTCTTGGAAATTGAACATTTTGTGTATTTGTTCTTGGCTAATTTTTTATTAACAAAGAGAAAAACTTGTGCGGTGATCAATATTAAATAATTTAAAATACAGTCATTTTGTGATGATGAAATGTTTGAGTTGAAGTAATGCTAAGTAAGCCAGAACTTTGTATGTACACACTAATCATGCGAAACTACGGCGTGAAATTGAACGCTGAAATCTGATGAAAGATGGTCGAAATGGAGAGAAGAGATGGAAGTTTATCTACATTTTTTTTAATTTGTGTGGAGAATCTGGTTCTTTACAATTAGGACATTATATATGAAGTGTTTTAGTTCACAACCTCATAACTAAAAATTAGTTGTTCAAACCTACCTATTATAACTGTGCTATTATATTATTTTTCCTGTCTTTAAATCAATTTTAGTGTTGCGAAGTAGTTGTTTCTAATTCTGCTTTGTTTATTTCTCACATCATAAACTTTATAAAAATCTATACAAATTCTTATGCACTGCATATTGCACAAAAAAACTATAACCACGGGTAACTCGACGGACAAAGTCGCTGGTTTCCTTTACGTCTTTTTTGGTAAGAGCTCATTGAATAATGCAGTAGCCAACATTGGTACTCGACACTGACGACACTTGCAAGGCTTTTATCTCAAGCGCTCGAATTAAAAATCTATGACGTTGCCAATTTGGATTTATTCACCCCGATGTTGTAGGTTTAGTTTGTTATATTTGCATTGTGTTGCACTTTTTTTGGTAATGATATTTTTTTTAATTTAAATTTCTATGTTACAGAGTAGGCAATATAATAAATAGTTTTATTGTTTATGTTTATTTGCATTTAATAAGCTCCGAAACTATTGGACAGATTTTAAAAATAAAATTTTCTTACTTTTCTTCTAATTCTATATTGAATTACTTCCGCTAGAAAACATCAGTAAGTTTTTATCCTACTTTGATCATCCTGTCACCTGAAAACAGAGAGAAAATTAATGAAAAGCAATATTCCACAGTAATATTTATTTCGTGAAATAATTTAAAAAGAAATCTCCGCGAGTCGACTTATTTACGAAGATAATAATTAACGATATTTCAAAACTCTTATTTTTGAAGGCCGTCAGGGCAATTTATAAAACAAATTTAGTTTCGTCCGACTTATCTTAATTAACGTTGAGTAAGGGATTGGAACGGCCGCCTGTTACACCGTTATTGTAATTATAAATAAGTTAATATAAACTGTGTGGTAGTATGTATTAAAACGTCATATTATTGAGAGGAACAGCCGATTATAGGCATTGCAAAAATATAAAACGCAAGATTTAATACCATAAACATAATCCCATATCCTTCAATGTAAATGAAAACTTTCAAATTTAATTTACAGCAATGATGACGTCTTATGCTACAGAATGCAAAGAAATTCATATAAAAGCTATCATAAGCTATGAAATAAGATTACAACGGGTCACCATGAAATTTGACTTTGATTGCAAAGCATTAAATTTCGGTATTTAGGTCGTAATTAGACGGAAAAAAAATATATGGCATGAAAAGCTTTGCTTTTGTGCTTAGAAGACTGATTGAACGAAATTTTTAAAAATCTCGGATTTTAATTTTTGATTGAAAATAAAACTATTGAAATTAAAATGTTTATTATTTTTATTAAGTTTTACTATCAAATTAGCTTACAGAAAAGTGGAAAATAACTTAAAAGTGCACACTTTTACTTTTTCTTTTATGTTCATAGCTACTTTCTCTCAATAAACCCCAAATATAGTCGCCCATCATGTTTTCATTGTATTGGCCTTGATAGCGTTGTTCAAAATTCATGATGTCCTGATGGAAACGTTCTCCTTGCTCTTCGGAATAGGCTCCCATATTGTTTTTAAATTTATCCAAATGAGCATGCAGCATATGTACTTTTAATGACATCCTGCAGCCCATGGCCTTAAAATTTGTAATTTGCCTTACCTTCCAAACACCTTTTACAATATCTACAAGCAACATGTGGAGCCCATGGCTTATCTTGATTCCGTACAGGACAGTCAAAATATGCTTCATAGGCTTCACAGAGAACGTGAGATGTCTTTAGTTCATATTTCACGTCTCGAACTTTAATAAATTGACCACATATAAAACAAAATGCATCAGCATCGTATTTGCACTTTCGTGACGACATTTTAAGTTATTCTGGGCTTGTAAATAACACCTGATGGTTGTTTATCACTCGGGTGCCATCTAGCGGCACAGTGTAAACGTTAATACCCCACTCTCACCGCGCGGTCTTTTTAAAAATATTAAAATCAATTAAAATTTATGAAAAAATTGAAAAATGAGTATTATTATTATAACTATCACAAAAGCAAACTTTATACCGAAAAAAGGTATTTTCTTTTCGTTTTTGTGCATAACTAACTGGAAAATAATAGTATAAACTTTAGGACAAAGAACGAAATTTTTTTTGTCGAGTCGTGATTATCGCCATCAATTCAAATAAAACCATACTTAATTATGTCAAACAATGTCATGAGAGACAAACACGTAACGCGATCGAAAACGAAAACAACCGACGCGCTGTCACTAATGCCACACGCATTTATTTATAATCCGCTGTCGTCGCACGTTTTGAAGAATTCCCTGTGCGATATGAAAAATGGATGCTTTGATTTCAATATTAAAATTCTTGGCACAATGTGCGCGGTATTTGTTGCGGATAATTTCGCGAGCAAACCCGCGGTTCCGGCGAAGCGAACGCATAAATCAACCGACGGATGCGCCCGTGGCAGTATTTTCTTATAATACTTGGCACGGATACTAAAACTTTTATTTGTTTATTAAATTCGAATGAATTCGCCACTAAAATAGCTTAATAAGAATGTATGGGAATTGAACTCGTTTTGGATTTCGAAGCGTTTCGATTTCATTTTCAATTCGATATAATTTCTCTGTTCTTGTTCCAATAACCATATATTCAATTTACTAATTTGGGTTGCGGTACGCTAGGTTTAATAAATGGGTAACCTGAGTTTGTTTGTTACGTAGAACGTAGTTGGTTTCTCGTATTCTATTTTGCTAAGGAGAGCAAATTATATTTAAGAAGGGATTTTTCTAAATTTGCGATCTGAAGGTAATGAAGTTCAGTATATGAAACTAATTTGAGTGAATCGTACCAAAAATTTAAATCAAGTAAGTAGATTATGAACTTATTTAGTTTGTACCAAAAAATCTTTCCTCTTCATGATATTAGCAAAGATATTACAATGTTCTTCATGTGCGATGAAATATTGCACTCGCCTAATGTATCTCTTTGATAAACATACACAAAAAGCCCTTTATAAGGCACATTGCTTTTATCATAAGATAATTTATTGAAACAAGGCTTCTCTTATAATTTGTCTATAATACATTCGGTGTGATATAGACGCCCACTTTCATAGAAACGAATGGGTAATCATGTTCGAAATGTTATTAAATGTTCATTGACCTTTTACAATTGTATCTATTAGATATTTTTTATAAAAGAAAATCGTATTTTTTTTAATTTATACAAAAATTTTCTTTATAGCCCTCCATTGAAACATTAAGATGGCTTCAATTAATAAATAAAATTTAATTATGGCTATTGAAGAAAGATACGCTACTTTATATTATTTTTTGATGCTTTTGTGTTATAAAGGTATAGATTTTCTTTTCCAATATAACGTTATTAACTTATTAGTATCTTACACAAATTAGAATTCGAATTAGAAATTGACATCTCAGTAAATAGGCTTTAAACTTTTAACTTTTATTACGATTCAAAAAAAATGATAAATCTTTTATCAATAAATTAGCTAATCAAAACTTCAACTTTCCTTTATAAGAATTAAACATTTTCATCTAAGGAGAATTATAATGGATACAATTACTAGTATTATATCCCAAGAAATTTTAGTCTCCGTCCATTAAAAGAGTAACCTTTACACTTTACATAACATAAAACTAATATAAAACCACGTAATGTAAGGTAGTGTTAACTCAATGACCCGTGGCCAGCTTTGATCATTTTAGGGGCTATTTCAGAAATGCGCTGACCTTAACGGACCCTTACACGAGCGTGTACGCATTGTTGATCGTTTTAAATGGGGATTATTTCTAAGTAAGGACTGAGTGACCTTAGGTAAAGTACTAATTTATTAGTAAGGTGTTATCTCCATCTAAATTTGTATCAGCTATAAACCGTATTAAACAAAACCCCGTTTAGGATTGATGGGGAATACATTCGTATTCAAAAGTTGATATTTGCTGTACAATTAGGTAGGTACCTATATATATTTTGAGGTGGAATTTATCGTCATCATGCATTGATCATATTATGTTTACGAGCTACGATTATATTGATACAAAGACATGCACCTTAAAGTTGTTACACCCGTCGTTTTGCGCAGAGGGTTAATAAGAAGTTCGCCGTCTATTTGTAAAGTAATAATTTCTCATGTAAATAACAATCTAACTTTTCTCTGTATAACCTTCTTTTTAAGTTCCATAAGTTGTCAGTAGAAACTATAGAATTTAAAACAATCTTTTTTCATCGTAAAAAGAATAAAAACGTAATGCATCCGCATAGAATGACTCGTCTCCACATGGCACCAAAGAACGTGTAAAGTTTCCAGCCTGCCAACATTGTAAAATTGACAGATGCAATTTAGAATTTTCCCTTTGTTGGTACTCCCGCACAAAGGTGGGTTTTTATAAAATATAGCTGGCACACTTCAAGACGGTCGAAGAGTATTAGCCTTTGTGTGGTGCAACCAATTGTGTGTATTTACTATTTCAGTTAGTGTTGTATTTGTGGATGCAATGTTTTAGCTGGGAGGTTCGATTGAGATCTGTTTGAAGGTGGATTCGCTATGTTAGTTTTGTACCTGTGTAAGTTTATATAGACGATGTTAAAGTGTACCTAATTTTAGGATAAATTTGCTAGACTTTTCTAACAAATTTATAAATTTTCGCGCTCAAAATTACCGAAAGCTTAATACTTGTTAATAAGCGTTAATTTATATTTTTGAAAACTACACTATTATTAAATCAATCGTAGTTTGATTTTTATAACAATAAACACAAATGTGTCGGATAAAAAATATTAGGCCATTTATTTATTTAGGTTGACTTTAAAACTACGCTTGTACATAAACTTCAAATCCACACGTAACCAAACGTAGCCTTAACAACAAAAGCCTTATTTTAAGGCACCGTCAATAGCACTCTCATTATACCAACATCCAAGATTCAGAAGCAATTCACATCTCGATACTAGTCGATTGGCAGTTATTTTGTCGGACGTGACCTGAGCCCCGCAGCCTTGCACTTAGCCAGGTGCATTTTATTTCAACAATATTTGCACTAGCTGAAGTGTGTGATTGTTAAAAGCAAATATGCTTCTTTTTGATTGCATTTTGCGTATTTGAATGTGTTTTACTTGTTTTGTAGAGGTGATGGAACGTCTTATTGTTCGTATAGGACATAGGTGATATATTTTGGAGATTGAATGTAAATGTATTCGTAAGAGTCCATTTTTATAATGTGAAGGGTGAATGTGAATACATGTTATTAGACATAACTTTAAGCCCGACCATCTCAAATTACTTTTTAGTAAGCAATGGTACATAAAATGACACCACTATAGGTTTATTGAATTATTTTAGACTAGACAAAATTTATCATTATTATGATCTACAAAATCTAGTGATGCTTTCTTCATATATATTTTAAACGCATAATCGTTTTATGATACTTTTTCTTTTAATTATTACTTTTATTGTTTTAAGATTGTTACAAAATCATCAATTAACTACCATCCCCCCATCTAGCACAATCAGCAGAACAAAGTACAAACGGCAAGTAACATTATAATAAACATAACCGTTTAAAGGAGCATTAAGGATCTTGCAGACGCTTCCGTAGAGATTTCTGAGTCTGTGACGATAAATTGTCGCCGCCCAATATCGTTGTAAGTGGTGCAATGTGGGATTAGGTAGGTATTGTAAAGTTTGTAAGGTTTGGACTTTGGATGCTTAATGCTTTAGTGTGTTATTATATGTTGTTTTGGCAAAATGTAATGCAATATAAATTATCATACCTATATATACAACTTTTTCTTTCTAATAAGTCGGTGGCGATAAATTGTCGCCGCCCAATATCGTTGCTAGTGGTGCAATGTGTGGGATTTGGTAGGTACTAGCTGTACTAGATAATGATTATATTTGTCTGATTTGATTGTATTTGTGATTTTATACGAATAATTATCGTAAAATACGGTTGTAATGAGCATTTATATGATATTTTAGAGGTAACTTGAGGATTTTTTTTTATCGAGCAAAATTTTTCCAATCGTGTTTTGGAAACAGTCATCCCAATTAGAAATTTCAGTGCGAAAAAACTTCAATATTTTCAATTATAGCTCATAGAAAACAGTCCATTTTGCCGTTTTCACCTACTAAGGGCCCTTAATGCACAACCGATAAACAACAAATTACAACCGCATTGACACCGACGCGTACATCACGGTCTTAAGTCGTGCGATTTTCCGGTCCGTTCTATTAGCGTTATCGCTACAGCTACGGTGTGAGGGGCGGCCGCTATCTTTACTGCTCTTATGTCCAGTAAAAAGTTACGATGACTGCATGTACGTCGCTTATCTCTGGACGATGCCCAAAAAGATTAACCATCGTTTTGGACTTGCTTTTTTTGCGTGTGAAATGAAAATGAAAATGAATAATGTAGAATGTTTGGTGTAAGATTTTATTGCGAATAGATAAGTTTAAATTTTATTACATAACTAGCTGTGCCCCACGGTTTACCCGCAGTGCTCCGCTCCTGTTGGTCTTAGCGATGATGATGAATGATGAATGATGATATATAGCCTATATATATATATAGCCTTCCTCGATAAATGGTCGCCTATAATAGCCTTCATCGATATCTAACACTGAAAGAATTTTTCAAATCGGTACAGTAGTATCTGAGATTAGCGCGTTCAAACAAACAAATTCAAACTCTTCAGCTTTATAATATTAGTATAGATTTATAGATTATGAGGTTCATGTTATTTTATAAACCGATTGTGAAAAAAGGCTATCAATACACACATTTTTATATGTTATGTAATTTTATGTTACTAGAATAGTAATACTACGCGCATACGGTAAATCCATGTACACACTACATACGCATTTATTGTATTATTTATTTAATAAAAACTGATTATTATACGTCTAAGTATTTCATACTACGATACTCGGCTAAGGGTGCTCAGAATCCTCTAACACAATCACATTATCGCAATGGCATACAGAAAGAATGCAATAAATCTAAGACGACGAGTTATGTCCCGGGATAAATATTATTATAGTGCCTTCTGCAATAAAATAACGTAGATATATGTTTAATATTGAAATACGTTTGTGGTGTATTATTTTGGTAATCTATGTGTATGTATACGACCGCCTCCTTGGTACAGTGGTTGACGCGTGAGCGTAGAACCGAGGGTCCTGGGTTCGATTCCCGGTGGAGACGAAGAAAAAAAAATGTCTCGGTCTGGCAGGACACAGAAGGCTGATCACCTACTTGTCTCTAAAGAAAATCAATCAGTGAAACAGATGTATGCATAATGCATCTGCCCCTTACCCCACTTGGGGACATGGGACTTCACTTACTTATGTGTATGTATAACTTGATGAAAAGGAAAGAAACTTTAAATAAATGTTGTTTATTTATATGTTCATAGCTGAAAAATATTAAGAAAATTGTAACAGTTATATGTAGTAATTCAAATTTCAAATCTCAGCTACAATAGTGTTAGAAATATTTTGGAAACCGATCTATTAGCACAAAACAGATATACGATTAACCAAGATTTGACTAATAACTGTACTGAAAAATGTTCATCTGTTATGAAGCTGTAATGTCACAGACAAACACGTGTTAATATTAAAAGATTTCCTTTTTTATCCTGTTTTAGAAATAAGATACTTCAATTATAATCAATATTAATTAAGATCCCAAATTCACATTTAATCGAAGAGGATTTGATTATAGCAACTTGACTTGATTTAATACCAAAGGTCGATAAGTCGGTTCAATTTCGGTAATTGATCCGTTAAACTAATAAAACGGATTTTGACGGTAAATTATTTGAGCTATTTAAATGTTAAAACATTTAAAATATAGTAGTTTCAGTACATTTAAGATATACTTAGCATTTATAAATTAAAAAAAGTTATCACCCACTTAATCCAATAATTTTATAAAGATCAAACATTGATTGTATGTTTGTAAAGGCTCAAAAATACTTGATGGATTTGGATGAAACTTTACAGTAATATAGATTATAACATAATACACCAGAATAAAACATGAGCTATGGAAATACATACTTTGTTTCGTACGCGGGTGAAACCGCGTGGCACAGCTAGTAGGTAAAGTACATATAGTTGGAGGTAGTCTAACTGTGTTTGTCGAGTTTTCTAACGGGCTAGATTTAATATAAACTTGTGCGCTGAGGTGCTGCGTTGTGAGACGAGAAATTGATACTGACGGTGGAAAATAGGTGTGCGCTAAGACAAAGGAATATCAAAAAATGGTATGGATAGTTAACTTTTGGAGAATCGAAGATATCTTAGATGACTGTACATTTTTTTTAATATATTTTCTTTTGTTTTAATCTTTCATTCACACTTTTATCTAATTTTTCCAATTATCCTATATAAATAAACGCTTATATAAGCTTACTATATAATTATAAGCTTTTTTTGTACTGCGACTATCATCTAGATAATTTTTATGGAATAAAAAAACGGCTAAAATTCGTATACACTACTAAGACTATAGTTAATATACTTTTTTTCCCCACGTTACCAAGCAAAAAACACATAAACGCTAATCTTACGTATCCCTTCTTCTTTTTAGGCTTTGTTTTAGCCCACATAGCAGTCCGTACCGTCTTTAAAACTTCATTATTCCCAACATTTAAACCGCTATACCTCAGAGCATAGCGCAGCTCATTGGCCAACTCTTTCTATGACTTCAATACGTCTGAGGCGATTCTGCTGACGGAAAGTTCCCTTTCAAACCCGAGACTTGGGAGATTAAACAAAGCAATGAATTACTGAGCGCGGGTACTTTTTTTACAGACTTGAAGTACGCCTGTATATTTCATACGCTCTGTGAGGATGAATGGCGGAGTGTTTCTTGTAACGTCTCGAATATTGTGTCTTGGTGTAAGTAGATGGTGTGAATTTATAGTACTTTTGATACATGTAGAAGTAATCAACTGATGTTTAGACAAACAGACATTGATAGTTGACTTTTTTTGTGAAATCGTTCAATTCTTGGTTGAATGTAGATAATTCAAATTGGCAAATAATTGCCACGTTTCTTGTTTATTAAATCTAGTAGGCTTAGATTGAATCTTACAAAGATACAAAACAATTTCATTTATTAATTTAACATTCCCAACCTCTTAACAATAATTTGTTGTATTTAAATGTTATATCCATACAACGTGTACATACTCGTATAAGCCATACGTATAAAAATAGAACCAAATCACGTAAGGCATTCGAAAATCGATCAAAAACCAGTTAGCCACTGCCAAACGAATTACCGGTTGCGAAATAAAATTAGTGGGGACTGGGGAACGGATCGACCCATCGCGATGTGTTTTTAATAGATTTTCGTTGACGGATATCGAAGGTTGATTTCGACTAAGTGAAGGCGGGAATCGAAATTGTGTAGTTAATAATGTATCGGGTTTTGTATGGGAATTTTTATGGTAGGTAGATGTTGAATATTAAATAACTTTGTCTTAAATTCTGGTTTTTGTATGTTGTAACTGCTATATTTATAATAATCTGTAAAATCCTTTCTATACATGGTAACTTTTAAATGGTAATAGATGTTTCTTTAACTAGCCCCTGTCTATAACTTTACTCACCTACTATCCGCATACAGATTGTCTCTAGTAATTTTAATCAAATACACACACACGAAATTATAACCAAATCCACTTATTTCGTTTCGTTGCATCAAACAACAAACATATAATTACTCTACTTGCGTTAAAGACTAACAAACATGTACTCAAAACTTTCTCACACAAGTGCATTACTGATAGCGAGATGGTTGGATCAGCGCTGGAGGATCCTCTTCATCAGGCATACCCTGCGCTTGGCACTGAGAGCCTTTGCGTTTCGGCGGCATAAGAGCTGTGGGGGTAGTAAACCAGCGTTTACAGAGACATTAACCTTGGTATATTAACGTGGTATTTTATGGATTTTATTTGGATATTTAGTATTTGAAGGACAGGATATTTTAATTGATATGGGGGTTATTTTAAAGAACGATTTTAAGCCTATCTTTGTTTTGTAAGTATGAGGCGTTAGTATCTATATTCTATAGTATGAAATTAGAAACAAATCTCTAAATTGAAAATGGTAGGACCTAACTCGCTTATCTCAAAAAGTAATACTAACTTTTTTTTTCATTTAACCTAGTCTCATGTACGTATATCACTCGGGAAGTCGGTGCAGACGTCTTTAATGTAATGACTTTTCAACAAACAACAAAGCAATTAGGTTCATCAATCTACTGCACCCTGCGAGAAAACGCCTTTTGGCCTCAACTACAAATTAAACACAGCTCACTTCTATTTTACGCTCATTACTAGCTACTGTTAGCTTACTGTTATTAAAATAAAATTAACATGTTTAAATAAAATCGCGTCATTTAGAATTAACATGTTTTATTCAACTCGCGTGATTAGTGGCCACACCTCGCAGTAGCCTCTTATGAAACTCGAAGCGGGAAGTTTGGAGGCTCGATTCGTTTAATGCTCTAAATTAAATCACTCCAATTATAGCGAATTTAACTTTTCATGCAGAACTCCTAACTCCGATAATGGACAAAGTTGTTACTCGATCGTAATATTTGATCGGCGCGCTAAAAATTTCATTTTGTTCCCACGATGGGATTTCTTCGCGTATTTTTTCCTTGTAATGCGAAACTTCAATCATAACTTATAAGTATTTGTAATGCTAAAAATTTATATTATATAGAAAGTATATTTCTACCTGCAGCATTTAATTTTGTCATATAAACGTACGTTGATTTGTTTTGCATATACAAAACATTTTATACCTATATAATATATTATGTTAGTATGTATATGTAAATAGCAATGTTGAGCTCATAAATATTTGAACTTAATGAGTTATCACGTAGAGTCGCTACGAAACTCTCCGTAGCGCTAGCAAGTAGCTACACGCGTAGCGATTTACATAGCGCTACGCTTCCTCTACGCCGTAACTGTATAAAAGTATGGAAATTTGACGTATATCGTTATATCAGACACTGTATAGTGTATATTTCTTTGAGTAATCATATTACATCTTAAAACCTTAATTATTTTACATAAATTAGACCTGGTATTAAATACATAAAATGTGACAGTTGGGAGGATATAATATTTTTTTTAATAATTCTAAAATTCGTGATAGAAAGAGACCTTAATTACGGAGCAGTTGAAATAAACTTATTCTCATTGCATAGTACATATGTTTCACCTTATTTCCGGAACCTGTCAGCCCTAAACGTCGTAGCAATTTGTCAGCCCTAGCGCAGTCCACAAGTCAGCTTGCGGCGCACGTACGTCACGGCGGCCGGCGATCTGTATGCAAACCGACCATCGTCCTTGCACAGATGCGATGCGTTACGCTCCTCGTGTTGTATGCGCGCCTGGTACTTTGATTGCGTTTGGGTATTTTTTTTTTAAATGGATATTGTAGGCCTCAAATTATATGATTCTTTGTTGTTTTCCATTGAATTAAATTCAATTTATTAATTACTAGGCTTCCGCCCGCGGCTTCGCCCGCGCAGTCAAAGAAAAACCCGCATAGTTCCCGTTCCCGTGGGATTTCCGGGATTGCGTCATTTTCCCGGGATAAAAAGTAGCCTATGTCCTTTCTCGGGTATCAAAATATCTCCATACCAAATTTCATGAAAATTGGTTCAGTAGTTTAGGCGTGATTGAGTAACAGACAGACAGACAGAGTTACTTTCGCAATTAAGTATATATGTATAGTATGGATTTATGCGTTTTGAAGGCACATGGAAAATTATTAATTTGAAATTACCAATTTTGTTCCTTAATAATTTGTAAGATCACTTCTATAAATATTATATTTATGTACCCTACCTACCATAGAGTTCTAATTAATCTGTGAATTCTGTGATAATTTTGGAATATCGTTAGCCTCTGTATTCTATAATATTCTAATTCCTATTCAATGGCACAGCGAATTAACAATGGAATTACTCAAATTTAACGTCTCATTAAACAGAAATAAAGCTGACTGAGAATTTATTTCTAAATTACGTTGTGTACATAAATCATTTGAACATTCGTGCCTTTCCATGACTAATATCCGTCGTAAACACGAAAACACATAATTTACGAGGTGTTATACCAAGATATTTTACAGCATTCTGTTAAAACATTTGCCACAATGAGTCCGGCCTACATTTTATAGGTGTTTTTAAAACTATTCTCGTTTTAATTTACATAGTTATTTGGTGTTGACGTAGGAATAAGGCTGCAATGCGCAATTATAACTATTATAGACTTATGTGTTCCTGATTGGAACAATGCCGATGGCCGAAATTGATGAGACTTTTAATGTTTAACACCTATTTAAGTGATAATGTATTTCGCTACACTTAATAAAGGGCTAAAATGTAAAAGATCTACTATCAATTAATAGTACCTACTTAAGAAATGTGAGTGAAGCCGTGGACAACTATGTCCACAGCTTCACTGCTTTAGTTTTGGTATACTAATACGAAACAAGCTTTCTGATCATGACTTTGCCCGCTTTCTCTAAAACCTAATTAGTTAACTAAAACCTTCCTCTTGAATCACTCGATCTATTTAAAAAACACATCAAAATCCATTGCTTAGTTTTAAAGATTTCAGCATATACTGATTATTCAGTCGCACTTTCAACAAAGATTCCTTAAAACTACAGACCCAACATAACTAGGATATCATGAAATTGGTAGTAAAATGTAATTAGTTGGGTATCGCGGGCAGCCGGCGGGCAGCAATCTATATGCTAAGCTCGCGTGACCGCCGCGACAGTTTCGACTCAGTGGAGTTAAAAATACCAACCTTCATGTTTATGATTGTATACAAATTGCATAATGCTCGCCTAATCAGTGGTTAAATTATGCTGTTTGGGTGTTGGATGGATAGTTAAGTCTTATTTATAAATAGAGAATATAGAGAAATTATATGTTAATAATTAGCAAGTAATATTTGTGTTTGAATGTAATTTATAAGTCACTAGCTTTCAGCCCGCGGCTTGTCTAAAACCTAATGAATTATATACTAAAACCTTCATGGAGAAATACTCTGTCTATTAAAAAAAAACTGAATCAAAATCCGTTGCGTAGTTTAAAAGATTTAAGTATACATAGGGACAGAGAAAGCGACATTGTTTTTTACTATCTAGTTATATTATTGTTAAGTTCTCATGGAATTTAATCATATTATTTGTAATTATCTAAACGCCAATATTTTATTTTAATTTAATTTCATAATAATTTATCTCTGAAACGCATAAACATATGCCTATATCTTATCCATATGTAACTTCAGTATATATTGTCTACTTACCCACTAGATTATGAAACACGACAAACAAATAAAAACGTTATCTGATTATCTACTTCTAGTTAGCATTTAAAATTAGAAGCCTTCTTGAAGAATTGTTTAAATCCCTTAATCTTATTACAGGAATCTCTTAGAACACTCTCAAAGAAAAGCCTCCGCTACGTGGGGTATTAACGAGATTCTATTTATGTTTATTTCATGCTTGCTTCTTAAGCGTGACTTTACTCGTGTTTAATGATCTTTCTTTTATAATCTCATCGCATATATAACAAACTCTTCAATATTTAATTTCTTATCAAAATCTAGCATATTTCTTCACTCTCTCTCTCTCTTTCTCTCTTTCAACCTGTGTTCGTCCACTGTTGGACGTAGGTCTCACCCATGGCACGCCACTTAGCCCTATTGTTGGTTTCTTGCCGCCAGTTTTTGCCTGCTATTTTACGCAAGTCATCGCTCCATCGTGTCATGGGGCGTCCTACACTACGTTTGCCGAGACGCGGTCTCCACTCTACAACACGGGTGCCCCAGCGGTTGTCCGTTCTGCGGCAAATATGACCAGCCCACTGCCACTTCAGCTTACTAATCCGGTGAGCTATGTCGATAACCTTAGTTCTCTGTCGAATGACTTCGTTCCGGATTTTATCCCTTAGAGAAATACCGAGCATAGCTCTTTCCATAGCACGCTGAGTGACTTTGAGTTGGTGGACCAGTCGAACTGTGAGTGTCCACGTCTCGGCTCCGTAGGTCAGCACTGGTAGGACGCACTGGTTGAAGACTTTCGTCTTCAAGCACTGGGGTATCGATGACGTTAATATTCGGCGAAGTTTTCCGAATGCTGCCCAACCCAACTGTATCCGCCTGTTAATTTCCTTCTCAAAGTTGTTCCTTCCCAATTGGAGCGTTTGTCCCAGGTAATTGTATTCCTGAACAACTTCAAGAGTCGCCCCATGAACAGTGATCGGTTCCGGTGTAATGTGATCGTTATACATGATCTTAGTTTTGTCAATGTTCATGCGGAGACCGATGCGCTGGGATGAATTAGCGAGATCGCTCAGCATTTCTTGCAGGTCATGCAGTGATTCGGCCATTATCACGATATCGTCAGCAAAACGCAAGTGTGAGATGTATTTACCATTAATGTTAATACCCCTTTCTATCCAGTTCAGCGTCTTGAACATATCCTCCAACGCGGTTGTGAACAATTTCGGTGAGATAACATCACCTTGTCTCACACCTCGCCGTAGATGGATATGCTCAGTACGCCGATTCTGAATTTGAACGGTCATCGTTGCAGAATTATAGAGTGATCTCAACACTTTTATGTATCGCCAATCGACCTGACACCGCTGCAAGGATTCGAGAACAGACCACGTTTCGATGCAGTCAAAAGCCTTCTCATAGTCCACAAAAGCGAGACAAAGGGGCTGATTGTACTCTTCGGTCTTTTGCACAATCTGCCGCACAGTGTGGATGTGATCTATGGTGCTATAACCACATCGAAACCCGGCCTGTTCTGGAGGTTGAAATTCGTCGAGTCGGCGAGCAAGACGGTTTGTGATGACCCTCGAAAACAACTTGTAAACGTGGCTCAACAGTGAAATTGGGCGATAGTTCTTTAGAAGGGTTTTATTACCTTTTTTATGGAACAGTACGACAACACTGTTGCTCCACGCCTGTGGAGTTCTCCCGTTAAAGAGGACGGAATTAAACAGATCCGCAAGTTCATTTAGGACCGGAGCCCCACCGGCTTTTAAGAGTTCCGTTGTTATTCCGTCGTCTCCTGCGGCCTTTCCATTTTTAAGTTGTCCGAGAGCCAACACAAGTTCATGTACGCTTATGTCAGGCAGGTCTTCAGTATAATGTCGTGTCAAGGTGGCTCTTGGGTCTTCATTAGTAGGTTTGGACTGGGGCGCTTGTGAAGCATATAGGCGGCTATAAAAGTCTTTAAATTCCGAGAGAATTACCGGCGCCGATGCAACAACGTTCCCTGTTGATGTAGTCAATTTTGTCAGGTGACTTCTATGCAGGGTTTGACTGAAAACTTTAGATCCTCGATTTAGCTCAATTGCTTTTTGAATTGCAAGAGTATTGGAAGATCTAAGGTCACGTCGTACCATCTTGTTTATTTGCTTATTGAGCGTCCGTTGTTCTGACAAAACTGATGGGGGGTTATCACGTCGCTTGTTCATCAATGCCAAAGTCTCACTCGAAAGTTTTGAGCTTTTCCCGGTTTGCTTTCTTTTAAAGAAGGTTGCGCCTTCGTTCCCAAGGACATTAATGATTTGTTCGAGTTTCCGATCGATGTCATCCGTGGTTTCCAATGCTGCAAATCTGTTTTGCAGGATAACCTGAAATTTCTCGGGTTCAACGTTCGTTTGGAGTAGATTTGGCCTAACAGTTGACTTTATCAATCTTTTTCGTTCTATTGCGCAATTGATATTCAGAGAGCCTCTCAAATATCGGTGATCACTACCAGTTTTGAACCTTGTGATAACAGAAACGTCTCTGAATATACTCTTCTTGTCCGTCATGATAAAGTCAATTTCGTTTTTTGTATTGCCATCGGGGCTCTGCCATGTCCACTTCCTTTGAGGCTGCTTCTTAAAGAAAGAATTCATCAAGAAGAGCCCCTCTTTTTCGAGAAAGTTAACCAACATATTTCCCCTTTGGTTCCTGCTTCCAAAACCGTGTGGCCCTATCGAAGATTCACCGCCTGTCTGTACTCCCACTTTAGCATTAAAGTCCCCCATGACAACATTAAAGTGTGCCTTTTTGGTATTATGTAAGGCTTTGGAGATATCTTCGTACAGATTTTCAACGTCTTCATCCGAATATGACGATGTGGGGGCATAAACCTGCACGACCTTAAGGCTGTACCTTTTGGTAAGTTTGATGATCAGGTATGCCACCCGTGATGACACGCTGGAAATCTCAATAATGTTGTCAAGGAGTACTTTGTTAATCAGAAACCCGACGCCACCCTCAGAACGGCGTTCTCCCTCTCTGAAGTACATCAAATGGCCGGACTCTAGGGTTATGGTATCCTCCCCCTCTCTTCGGATTTCGCATAGCCCAAGAATGTGCCATCTTATATTCCTCAGTTCCTCTTCCAGCTGAACCACGTGTTCATCAAGGCGTAGCGTGCGTCCATTATACGTTGCGAGGGTCATTTTTATTTGGCGGCCTTTGCCATTTCTTCACAATATAAATAAATAACGTAACAAAATATTCCAACGAAAACATCACATATTCTTCCTCATATATTGTAACACTAAAATATCTCGAATGTTTCGTAGAAAGTCAATATAAAATGTGACATTTTTCAATCTCACATCGGCCCCCCGCGAAGCCAAACAAAGTGTATCCTTGAAGCAAGTGATTATTGAAAGGAGGGTGTATTGATTGCGCATTGATTCGACGGCGGGGGGTCAATTATGGTTAGTGATGCATTCGTCGCGATAGACTTTTTTACGAAGGGTTACAGAATTGGAACGGCGGGCTTACTTCCTCATCGCTTATGGCGTCCTAGTATGAAATCTTGGGAGATTTTCTGATGTCTTTTTTCTTTATGAATGATTATGATTACTTTTTAGGGAGTTTCAAACTTAAATTTATTTGTTGTATTTTGTTAATGTTATACTTAAAAAAAATACATATACTTAGGTATTTCATTTATTTCCTATCGCAGCGGATTTATTGAAGTTATGTCAGGACCTTACATTTCTTTGGGCGTCATTGTTTTAAATTATGTTACCATATAGATATTAAATTTCCACCCCTATTTTGCTAGAATTTTAGAATCTTGTTATTCAACAATGTACAATTCATGTAGTTGAGTTACATTAAAATACCAAAGTTATACAACACCACCCTATAGTTACGATACAAAAACAACAAAAAGGGCATCCATATAGGAAAATCGATAGGGTTTTACATGCATATTCATAATCGCCACATCATTACCCCACATGAATGGTAAGTGACAGGGAACTCCCCGTGTGGGGTGATAACAACCCGGTACCTTATTCTTATTAAGTGACTTTGTAAATTTCCCATAAAACGGGGAAATGTCTTGACGTGATGGAAGCAGTGTGGAGAAAGATATCCATTCACGTTATTTTTAATCATACATATTTTTGTTAACTTAATAAATCTTAGAACATTATAATATATTCGTTGAATAAGTGAAACTTTTTAATAAAAACGAATCATGTAATAATTACGCAAAAGCATATTGATTTTTCAGTTAAAACTAAACAATTAGTTGAATATATGTTCATATTCATACAAAATATGAAATTATACTATAATCACAGATTACTAAATAGTTACTCTATTTCCACAAAGAAAACATAATGATTTTACTGTAACCACGCTAGAGCTATAAAGAGTTCAACACTCCACAATATTCCGTGATATTTATGCATACTAATAATAATCTTAGAGCAAGATAAAACTTAAATATTTAAATTAATAGAAGAATATAACTATAACATGCAATGCCATACATTTACTGCAAGAGAATTAAGTATCATAATATAATAAAATATATGAATACGTAATCCGTAATATTTTTATTACTTGATTATCTGTACGAATGCTATAAAGGCTTAATATTCGACGTCTTCACTAAATTTGTATGTCCGTAGTAAAATGAATGGCGTAGTTACCGACAAGCTTACTGCCGCTAAAATGTATCGAGCATTACACACTACACTGTAAACGTAATGCGCCGTTCTTGTTGTATTTACGTTTATTAACTATTTGCGCAGTGGGTATGTACAGTAGCTTTGATGTTAGAAAAGTTAGTGCTGTATATTTTAATGTTTAACGTTAGTCTAAGTGATTAGCTCATTGTAACAAGGTATTAGTAGGTTTTATTTCGAATTTAGTGAAAAATTAAATCTGGACCGGTCTAGGACGTAACATGCACAACTAGCAAATAAAGTATATCGATGTGAAATACTTAAGATTTATTATTATTAAAGCTACATATAACAAAATTTCCCTATTTTTGTACGTAGGTATTTTTAGTATAATTGCTCTCTTTATATTTTTACTTATAAACAGGAAGGAACACAAAAAACAAGGTAAATTAACGTGGAACAGAATTAATAATATCCGTTCGCAATTTGACGAGCCATAAACTTCATAATTACCGCGATTGTAGTAGGCATTATCATAGTGAGTGCTCCCAATTTTGTCTTGATGAGTTTTTTACGAGTTTATCAGTCGTATGTAATTTATGGCGTCGTAAACTCGTAAAGTGTGCCCGATAACAGTGTACTGCAGTGTATTAGAGGTATGGCCGAATGTTTTGCTAAACGACTCTGGAAGGCTACCTGACTTGACGATTTTATGGTTTGTAAGTTTAAGTGAGTACTTGGATGTACACATCATCACACGATGTTTTTAGTAGATTAAATATAATAGAATGCTTCATTTGATATATTAAGTGTTGAGTCGATAAGAATGTATCTTATTGACTCTTATATTACGTCTATATAAACTATTCATCATTACCTCAATTGCAACTTGCTTATTATATAATTTGATGAAGTATTAAATTTTATAATATTAATTCAATTTTATCATCATAGAATATGACAAGGAAAAAGGTTGTTTAGAAATTTATGAGAGATCTTTCCGTTTCTATTCCGTCTCTATCGTTATATTTCTTTTGAATTTAAATTGTCATATAAATATAAACTACTATATACCATCTAACATTATTAAAAAAGCATTATAAACTAGTTATTAATATTAATGAAAATTTATAGCATGTTTATCACATACTCAGACGCCTGCACACATCAAACTCCGAGCCTTATTAAATTACGTCAGGCGCGGGTACAAATGCACGAACTTGGTCGCTTAAGTGATCATGTGTTTAAAGTTTAAACTTGAGCCAATTCCCGGCAAGTTGGGGAAAGACGCTCGTCAAACTATATTCATGTAAATTCCATATAGCTTCCGCGTATGTATATTAACGCTCATATTGCATTTTAGTTTGATCATTTGCATATTTTTCATTAAATATTTTAGCTGGAAGAAAATAGTGGCGGGTGTGGACCGTCTTTGTGCTTTTTATGTTTTAATAAAGATAGTGCTATGTAAATCTTTTAAGAAAATAATAAGCTTATTTTCTTCTCCTCTTTAATTGTCTTCATTTATAATAACTAAATAATTTTGTGAGAATTGTAATCTAAGAAAATTACGTTACAAGAAACACACTTTTCCTATTCACACCGACAATATATACAATTAGAGCGCAAAAGAAATCCCCTTGAAAGCCATTTGAGCGAACGAACATTTTTGGCGGTAAAAAGCCGCCATCTTGAGAAGCGCACGTCAAAAGTGACATTGACAAGAGTGTATCAAATGCCCCAGCGGCTCGGCTGACAGACGGATCACAATGAAATTTTATTCCATTCATTTCGTATGAAATTGCAAGTGTATTTCATTTGGCGGGCTCCTTGAGGTGCGATGGAATTAATGTCGTCTCTCTTACGTGACGTTGACGTTTGATGGTGATTCGATTTGGGGCGTTTCAGAGCTATTGCCGCGTTTTTTATAGTTTTTTCTTTTTTTAGTTTTTTTTCTGTAGATATTGACTGGAAAGGGTGAAAAGGAAGAATGAGTGTAATTGAACAGGTTGTTAATTGGCAATTATATTGTTCCCAATAAATAATTAAAACTTATCAAAATAATAGGTTACAAGTATAATTATTATTTAAATATATTAATTTGTCACATAAAGCTACAATAATCTGTCTTATGAAAATAAAGGGATGTTTTTCGCTTCCATAATAACTCCCCTTCGAACAATATGAGAAAGCAACAAAAAAGGATATATCTGTAATTACAAAAACTCCTGTTGTGCTCCTTAGTGTTGTCACAGGCGTCGTTAATTCTTATTAATTGTGTTTGGTACCGTATCTCTGTATGTATTTACTTTTCTAGTCAACAACAACCTTTTTGTTACGATTAATATACAAAGTACTATTAACTTTCATAATAGGGCTGCCTTATTTTGATTTATTGTATCATAGAGATCTTAGGAATTACTAGGTGTGCTGTGCGGTTTTAAAGTCAAGTATTTCTATAGCTGATGTGTTATTCTGTTCTATAATATTTATTCTATAATATAATATTACTGTGAAGCTTCATCAAAATCCGTCCCATAACTTTTTCGTGAAAGAGTAACAAATATACATCGTACATCTATCCATTCTCAGAAACTTTCCCATTTATTATATTTATAGGGCATATTTTTGAAATAATTAAAAATTATGGTAAAAAGAAGCTGACAATTTGTATCAGTTACTGCTGGCGATGCCTCGCTAGAGAAGTGCAAGCAAATGCACGTTGAAATATAGTTTTTAAATAAAATTACCTTAAAAGCCAAAAGAAAATGTCCCTTGACATGAGAAGAATTGAATTCCCTCGTTGCGAGTGTGGCACGAAGTCTATTTTACATTTGTTTTCTTATTGGTTTTATATATAGGCAAGTCCTTTCTACTATTTTGTTAGACTCCACAAGTATAGGAAACCGTGAATTCACGTACTAACGAGATAACAATAAAATAGAAATATAATACGTTACTCTGGATAAACGAACGAAGAAATAAGCACTTTTCTCAAAACAATTAAAGATACAATCGCCTCAATGAAACGTAGCGACACTGTAAACATCCAATTATTTCAAATTATCGCCAACGTCGCGTTCATAGAAGGCGAAAAAGGGCACGTAATTGTGGAATGAACGGCAAAGTGTAGGATGTAAAAATAAAGCAGTGGTACAGTCGCTGTGTGTGTGCAACCACTAAAATCGTATAACGTTACCGCGGGCCTCCTCGGGTTTCAGCGGAAACGGTGCGCGAGCATTGCTATAATTTGCGACCGAGGTGCCACTACTATTGGCACTTTCTCGTAATTATGGTAGCCTGGTAGTTTAACAGTTTTAAATTAATTGGATGAAATAAATTACTTTTATTTAATCAGTATAATTAGGACGCATTCCATACGATTGTATTTCAAATTATATAAAATAAACATTACACACAAAATATGCGTTAATTAGTATTATATGAATCCGTATTTATAGTTAAACGAATAAAATTATGAAATAAATCCGAAAGTTCTCTTTCAGACAAAAACTGCTTAAGCTTTATGAAACGTATTCATTTCATTCAACACATGCGTTATTCTTGTTTCTCTTTCGAAAATTTTCAAGAGTATTGCATTAGAACTCGCAAATTCGTTTTCTCAGGTGAGTTTCCTTCGAGAAATGCAATCGAGTTGCATTAGTAACGTACGAAATAAGCTTTGTTAGTTACGCCTGATCAGGCGAGCCGGTCCGCCCCGGGCGCTCTCTTTGGCGACAAACCAGCGGTGAAATGCATTCGATTTTATTGCGAGAAACAATTTAGATTTTAACGTTAATGTTTCTCGCTGTAATACGAAATTGTGGATGATTATTGTAGGGCCGTTAGTTTGTTCAGTGTGGCGAAATGTAATCGCGTTGAAGTAAACGTTTTTATGTTTACTGATGGGTTTGGTTCAATGAATTCATGATGTATTATGAATGGGTTTTGAAGTTTATTTTATAAATACGTTATTTTAGTTATATGATGTTTTATTTTTAACTAGTTTTCCGACTGCGGCTTTACGCGTTCTCTTAAACTTAATAAATGATAATATACTAAAACCTAACTGCAGAACCACGCTATCTATGGGTGAAAATAATGAAAATAAGTGCAGCAGTTTTTGAGTTTATCGTATCAGACAAACGTGGCAAATGACTTTGTTTTATTAATATGTACCAGAATAAAAACTCGATTACGAGTAAGATCGACTTCTATTATTTCGAGTTCATGTCGTAATTCCTTAGTAATGATGAAAATAAGCTTTGTTAGCAAGGGAGTAACAAACGACCGAACTGGGCTCCATTTGGGTAGCCTTACTGCGGGTTACCTCTCATTTACTTTGTGTATTTTACCTACCTTTAGATTTATAAATACTAACTTACCTACAAGACTAACGATCTCTTTAGCTGCTAGCCTTTACTGAAATTCAGAAAACATGTTTAGCACTATGTCTGAAATTACATGCAACATTTTTTGCCAGCACAGACTTCGGCTGATTTTTGCAACGCAACATGTTCGAAAATTTTTCTTTTTATTTATTTGTTGTTTCTCTTGTTTCAGGAGAGCACACCTCAGAAGCTGCTTGGAAAAACTCAAGGACATGGTACCTCTAGGCCCCGAAGCATCACGACACACCACATTAGGATTATTAACAAAAGCGAAAAGATTCATAAAGGTAAACGTAAATTATTTACATGTTGACAATCTGAAATTTTGAGGTGTAGTGTTAATGTAAACTACTGGCTGATAAGCCGTCTCCGGTCTACAACCGTTTTTGTGAAACATCAGAATCGTAATGATAATATTTTTATTAACAGAAAGAAAACAAATGTTTCTTAAATCATCCATCAGATTATCAGGATATAAAACTTTTTATAGTGCCACATTTCGACATACAAGTTTAAAACTATGCCTCTCTATCTCTTATTATTATACGTAAATTTAGGATTTCATTTAAACGGACCATCACTTTAACACCATTACAAATAGTTTATTAAGAAACTCAAAAATGTAATGCCCACATTATTTATCTTAATCATTTTACTTACATCGTCGCGTAGATTAATTACACAATCCGTAAAGCCACAGTATAATGAAATAAAAGCAGTTACGAAATGCAATTACTGCTCATGTGATGCAGGCTGTAATCTCGCGATTGTCTAGAGCACAATCACATTATGGTACTGAAAGCTGTCTTGGGAAGTGTGAGATTGTGGCATGTTTTGGTAACTATGTATACGTGTATAGGTATGGTTATGTTGTGTACTGTGGTTGCACATTTGGCGCAAAGTATCATGATAAAATTTGTTCGATTTGAAGAGACAACTGTATCGTGTAGGGTGATACTTAAAGTACGATTTTGATAATTGTTAATTTACGTAATTCTGAAATTCGTTAGTCTTGTAGGCTCTTAAATCTTTTCAAAGGTAATAAATTGCTCTTTATTAGATATAAATTTATTTGATTTAATTATAGTTTTTATTGATACGTTTTCTTATAATTTAATTCCTAACAATAAGCTTTAACCAACTTTAACCAACGCGTACTTTACCTTACATATACACAAACATGATAAACATTTTAAACTGCTATCTCCATGCCATAACTTCGGCCGCACATAAAAAGATAATCCATCTCGAAGCCAGACCGCTGCGATACTCGAGAGGACCTCAAATAAACAAAGCTAGCTGCAAAGGGTTCGCGATTCCGCCCGTCGTTTCCGGACCGTCACATCCGGCCCCCCTTCTTCCCCCCTCTGTAGAACACCCCCCACCCCTTCGCCGGGGATCCAGGAAAACAGCCAGAGGTGTTCCCGGGGCGTTTCGTATGCTAGTGAAGCGAATTATGACGTTCGTGTGACATAGTAAGAATGTTGAATTCACAAGGTTTTTATAAGACAGGCTAGTATTGGAGGTAATTACTTGGAAATTTAATAGATAAGTGTAAAATTCAATAACGAATACTCCCATCCAGTTAAAGGCCATTCAGGGCAATAGTCTGATTCAGAATTCGAAGTATAATACAGAGATGTAGCTGAAAACTAGTGTATATCGTAGGTTTGATTTTCTACTCACAGTTCCATTAACAGCACTAAATGTAACATTTCAACCACGGGACTACTTTGACCTAATTCCAAACTACAGTCCAGTTATCAACAAATACGTACGATATTTCTCGGAATATGACTGCTGTAGGCAAGTCCATTTAGAAGGCATATTCACCATTAGGCATGTTATTTGTTACCTACATTAGGCTGTGTGTCAGAGGTGTGAATGATGGCTCCGGACGCGGCTATCTGTCTCGTAGACATTTTAGCCTATGCTAGGGTTGGCACTTGCGAGAAATTAAAATTATAAAATTTAATAAATGGTTAATGAAAAATTGTTGTATATTGTAGATTGTACGGTCCTACGTTAAAGTTGACGAGTTAGTTGTTAAGAATTCAAATACAATTATATTTCTCACACTAGCTTTTGCTATCAAGGTTTATTTAAAGAAGCAAAGATCGTTTAAGAAATATTTAAAATTCCGTTGAAAGTTCATGTAACTTATGTAAGACGATAATTCCTTATTTGATTTAAGGCAGATTCACTTAAATGAAACAATAAAGACGAATTTATAACAATTTATTCAGTACTTTAAAAGTAAGTAGTATAAATTAATTATAATTCAATTTAAAAACAACCTATACAAGTAACAATACATAAGCTGAATAAATCCTTACAGTTCATTAATTACGTAGCATTTAGCGGCGTAGCAACGCCGTAGCGGCTCGTAGGCGTTTAAAGCTAAAAGAAATAAAATTTAAATAATTATTAGTATAACGTGTAGGGATCGCATGGGACGGCTGACATTCATCAAACGCAGTCATTAATCCGAGGCGCACGCGATACGACCACGCAACGACTCCGACACGATCCCAATTATACGCATTGTGTATACAATTTAATTAGTTTTTAGCCGATAAGTGTTAAGAATTGGTAGTGACTTTTAGTTTTTATTGCGGCTTGGTGAATGCAAATTGTGTGGGGTAATTTTTTAATGCACTGTAGACTTTGTTATACAAGTATTTTGAAATGAAAATGTTGATTTATTTATTGTGTATGTATATGAATAACTTAAGTTGTTCCCAAACCGATGTACGAAACCTCATTGATTAAATTTAATATATATCGTTTGTAATTAACTTTTATTTTGAACATACATCAATTTGCAATTCAATTACGATAAATATTGAATCGATTTTTTACCCAGTCATTCCCAAACAACATCCATTATTATCTAAACGAGATGAACATATTTTTTGTCCAAATTCTATGATAAATTGAAAACAATAAACAATTAAGCGTATTCAATATAAAATCGCCGGCCATTATACACGTAAGCTCCGTGAAATGAAATATAACAAGTGAGGGTATTCGGATAATTACCGAAACGTGTTTGCCGTGTCATAGAGAACGCTCGTGAGTCAGCGAAACTGGGAACTGACCGAAACGGCCAGTCACTGCTCGATACTTGTGGGCTAAGAGCTAGTTGATAAATACTAGGTGTTAATTTGTTTTTAATTTATATAGCGACAACAACAATGTGCAGGATTATAGATTGCACATAAAGAGTAGGTATTTATTCAAAAAAACTACATTGAGAAACGTTAACTGATGTTATTTATGTGTTGAGTATGTCTGTTTAATTGAGTTTTATAGGATACTAGCGGCCCGCCCCGGCTTCGCCCGTGGTACATATGAAAAATAGATATTGGCCGATTCTCAGACTTACCCGATATGCACAGAAAATTTCATGAGAATCGGTCAAGCCGTTTCGGAGGAGTATGCAGACTAACATTGTGACACGAGAATTTTATATATATAAAGATGTTGATGCAGTTTAATAATTGCAAGTGATAATATTTGTTGTAGCGATGTAGAGTTAAATCATATCGGCGTAGCGCTCGTAGCTAACAACACACCAGCGTAGCGTGTAGGAATAACATCGTGTAAAAGAATATATCCGTCCTATACAACTCATAAATAGATATCCTACTATACTATATATAAAACGTATTTTATTCGAACAATATAAGTCACTGGCTCTTACGCTATTGTCGGAGGCGTCGAGAGTACTACGGTAGCGGTAAATTGAACATGATTGTACTTAGCAAATATCGAACGTCGGAGAATTGAAGATTTTTTCGCTCCGAGTTGTGAGTGTTATTTTAAGACATTTACATTGGGAACGGATATTGGGAATCGATTTTGAATTACAAGTACGTGATGTATGAGGAATTTAAATGAGCGGTGTATTTTGTTTTGTGTATAAATTGAAAGATTTTTTCTTTATTTCGTTGAATAGCGGGAAACTGAAAATTAAAATGACAAATGTTAGAGTAAAGGCAAAACTATACACTGGAAATTCGTTCATCGCATACATCAAGATCCATTATTATATATCCATATTAAAAATACATTTGTTGTACCGTGTTTGTTAGAATTTAATACCCCTCTATTTTATATACTTACAACATTGGTTAATTCTCATAGAAACTTATAATATGCGCTTAACACATAAAAATTACTTCATACACCAAAAAATCTTGCCCCCGCAACATAGATAATTAAATTTGGGAAGCGTATAGGAAAAGCTCAGAAGTTTCAATGTACATATAGCACGTAATCAATCTGTTGCTAACGAGCTATCAACAAAAAGCATCTACCGAAATACCGGGGCCGAAACTACATATTATGAAGCGTGGTTGCGAATCACTAAGTTTTCCGATTAACGCCTACACGGTAGGGCTGCTTCTAATCAGTTTTTGCGCTAAACGGCAATAGGAATATTAACGTAAAGTATATATTGTATTCTCGTAATAAAAGATAAAGTTTCTACTCTACAATACCGAAAAACTACAATAATATGTACTCATATGGATGGAATTCATTTAAAAAAAATGCTTACTTAGCATCTCTACAGACTTACTGAAACCTCGCTCGTTGATGTGTGGAGTAAAATAATACTCTAATCCAATCCAATCCAATTTTATTATGCACATACTATTTATATTTTTTGTATTTACTGTGTTATCTTTCATATTCAACCTCGTAAAATACACCACAAGGAACCTTTCTTATTTCCCCATCTCGCAGCCCTACACCACCCGCCACCACGGAAGTTGTATATCTCCGAGTCGTCGGAATTTATTGCCCATTACGGTTAAAGGGCTCGGATTTATAATTATTCTTTGTGCCTACGTCTCACCCGCTCGTGACTGCTACTCGTTTGTGTGTTTACTTGTTATCAACAAACTTGTGATCGCTATCGGTGGAATTATGTGTTTGATACATCCCTGATCAGCGATTGTTCTAAGTTTTTATGTTAGCGCGGACAAACAAGCTGGTAGGTTAGCTGACGGTAAGCGAACACTACCGCCCATGAACATTTGCGAGGTCTTTGAAAATTTGTTGCCCGCTTTTAACCGATAAGGAAATGATAACTAGCAAATACTCTTTTACGCAAAATCTTCTAGGGAACCCGGAACATAATATTTTGTAAAATATCTTAAATACCTTCACAAGTTGTACTCAGGTCAAAATGATTCTTCAAAAACTTTATGATATACCAAATACACCTCTAATATAGAGTAGCATTGGTAGAGATCAGCGTACCATGATAATGAAGCTCATTGTATTAGATTATTAGATATATTGTATCTTTTTATGTGATTTGGTTTCACGGACAATAAAGTGTTAAAATAATATACTTAACACACAACGCACAAAATATTAATTTACACTTGCGCAGTTTCTAATCCTTTTATTCAAATTCTAATTCTTAAAAAATAATACAGCACCAATCCAGAAATGTACAAATCTACTCCAACCAACATTTAATACCATTATCCCCATACAACATAAGAAGTACCGTAACAAGACATCAGAATACGGTCTACCTCTACCGGCTTCATTAAACTAATGAGCCGGTCCTTCACGTTTGAATTTGAACCAAAACTCAATATGTCACGGTTTGGACGAATGCGTAATTCGACGTCCCTTGAATTTATGTTTGCTTGGTATAGAGAGAATAGATTTGTGCGTTGTTGTGTGTATGTGTGTTGAAATAGGTTGGTGGATTGAATGAAATTTGAGTGAAAAGTTGAAAAAGCAAGTCGTAAAATAATGTAGGTAATTATTGTTTAAAAAACCAAAGTAAATAATATCTATAGTTTTTTTTTTATCTTCGGAGAAGTTAAAAATGTAAAATGTTCTGTGACCTTTTCAACACAATTTAGTGGCTTACTGCAATTGTGTATTCATACCTTATTTATTAATGTTTTTAGTAAATTTTAAGTGATAAACGTGCCTTACACCCATAAAATATTTACCCCACTAACTTGTTACACCATAAAAAACCTACAGTCTACACGTAACCTGCATATAGGTTCAGTTCAACTGACAATAGTACACAACGCACTAATGAAACTGGGCTCGTATTGTGTATAACAATTGCTGGAAAACTTTATTTACATGAGTACATTGTTTCGTTTAAAAAACTACAGTGTTTGGTGTGTGCATGCAGTTCCAGAATTTTGTTAGGAATTTTTTCATCACGTTTTCAGTGGAATTTTTATGGTGGGAATCGTTTTTATTGGATGTTCTTTGTTGGGTTGTAATCGCAGTAGTTTATTTGATTAATTTTGGTATTGATTTTAGCAAAAAACTGGAAACAAAATCATATAATAATATGATCGTTATTTTTTTATCATATTCTTTGTAATCGAATGTTATAAATATAAACCATAAGTTTTATTCTGCTAATACGAATTCGCCAACAAAAATAAACAAGGAATCATAAATATAATGCACTTACTACTTTATTAATTTTCTATTAGGCCCTTCTCCCATTACGATACTTCTAGAATACGATACTCGAGTAGAATACTAGTTAGATATTTGCTCGCTAACCGATGATCGCATATTATGCGACTGAAAAATGACTAAATTCATCATTATTGTGCCTCGTTTTTGTGGACGGACGTTATAATAATAATAATAATTCATTTATTTATTGTAACAACAGTTATGTCGTTATGTCAAGCAATCAGCGATTCCAGTGACGAAGAAGCTCTTGCAGTTTTTCTTTTTTATAGAAATAGAAGACGCCAACGTAAGAGTAGGAAGTACTGGATTCATCCATATATTGAAAGAAACATAAATTGTAGAGTTTTTGTAGCCGCACGAGAACTACAACATGATGATTAGAAATTTTTATCTTTCTACCGAAGAGATACGCGCGAGACGCGACGCAAAAGCGACCAACATGGTGAGTCGTGCGATACTAGTCGCGGACGTGTAGGATACCGGTAGCGTAGTGTGCGAGCCTACATACAAATGTATGTGAGATACTCCGTGGCGACTAGTCTCCGAGACTTGCAGGATACTTGATCGCCTGTGCGTGTCGTAATGGGAGAAAGGCCTTAGGGATAGCAGGTACGAAATTAAACCTATCAAAATTATGAAATTTAGCATAGAGATACTTTATACTTTATAGTCATAGACTTCTTTCTAGTTACTACGTGAGCAAAACCATCAGCTATAAATAGTACAGAAGTGTAGATAAGTATTTTCTCCAACAATTGAACGTAAATAGCAATCTCAACACTTTCGCAATTATATTTATGGTAGCGCTAACCCCGGAGGCCGGAGGGCCGAGGTTAATTACCTCTTGATTCATTGCTGAGACGTTCATCCTAGTTATTGTAAAGAAGGAATTAGATACTTATTTCAGTCTTTATTTTATACAGCTTTTCAGTTTTCAATGGAAATGATAAGTCATACGAGAACATAGGTACTGCTTTAAATAGGATAATGCATATAAATAAATTAAATTTATTAGAAAAAGAAACATATGAAATGTGTTTAGATATAATTTTTAAGCTGATAATTATAAGGTTATTACATCATCAACATCACTTTATCATATATCAAAATCAAGATTATAATATGCTCATCATCATAAAATTTTATTCCTCCATAATGTCATGTTCCACATTCTCAACAAAATAAATATTCGAGATAAGTGAAGCGTTAGTCGAAAAATCGCCGTCCATAAAATGATAAACCGTAAAATAGCGATGCGACATCGTCTCGATAACGCGCCGTTTAACCGGAATAGTTCCGATTTTTACGACGTGCGTAAGGTTGTCGATGAAAATTTATGACGATTCGCGGTGCGCCATAAATTTACGGGCGCGGACGTAAAACTGTAGATCGATCAAATGCTGATTAAATTATGTTATTGGGCATAAATATCTTGTTGCTGACTTAATTGGTAATTTTGTACTTGAGAATTGAGGGGTGGGACGTAATTCGGTTTTGGATTTTCGCAAGGGTGATGAATATTGAACATCTGTAATTATTCGTGTTTTGATTTTGACACATTTGAGAACAACCCTAATATCTAATAGTGATAATTAAATAATTTCAGTCACTCTTTCTATGCAAAATTATATGTCTTTATCCAAGATATAGTTATCCATAGACTGTATGCAATCGAACAGTACGTCGATTGTTTCTTGAATTACAGCAGAAATATACCAGTCTGTCACTACGATCCTTTGTCCTCAAAGGAAACGAATCATTAAAGCAGGTGTGAAATGCATCCATTATGCTCCACTAGAGTTACAATCGAACTCTTAGCCCTCCGAGCCCTCAGAGCGTCGGAACACCATTAACTGTACGCAGGTATTAATTCACCAAATGGCAACCCTCATTAATGCCCAGGAGGGTAATATCGCTCGATTTATTGGCGAAATCCCTCCCCCCCTCCCCCTCTTACGTGACATATCCCCTATAATTAAAAGGCCGTGTTATCAGCGTCAAAGGTTACGTCACGAGTTTTTAATTTCGCGTTTTGTTGGTAGCGTAATTATGTTTTGCCTTTGGTAGTGGTTGATGTCAGGCTTTTTATACCGTGGCACAGAATTTTAAAGGATTCGTATGCCATATTTATAAATTAATATTTAGTCCCGTATTACAGTTTATTAAAATTCTGTCGTCTTTCATAGGGAATCTACATATAAAAAATTGATTAAGGGCCGATTTTTCAATGCTTGGATAAAACTTATTCGTCGAATAATGTATAAAACTACCATTTTAAAAACGTATTCTAATTGCCCGTATTTGACAGTTTACGTGACATTTTAATATTATCGTGTAATACTTTATTGGACGGATAAGTTTTATCCAAGCATTGAAAAATCGGCCCTAAAAATAAGTACGATCGTACTTTTTTTACACGTTTCTTTTCTTCAATTTTGTCTTTCAATACAAGGTATATACAAAAGAATATATAAAAAACACAGTACCAAATAATAACAAGTGCTAGCAATCTCGATAAAATGTCTCTCCAGATTTATTGGCACTCACAGTCAGGTGTAGGGCGTAAATAAGCCGCTAGTAAATTATTTATCTGTGCCGTGGAACTGTGACGTAATGAATCGAACATCTGTGGCAGTCTGTGGTGAGTGGTGACAGGACAGATGCAGAATGTTGTAGTGTAAAAGGTTCTGAAAGAAATGTAGGGATGATTTGATTTGGTATGTTTGGTAGATAGAATTTTAATAGTGTTATCAAAGAAGAATTGACTTGTTTTGAATCCATTTTGAATCATATTATGGAACTAAGTAATATGGACTGAAATAGTTGACAATATAACTAACACAATAAGCATTTAACGCTAGCTACTGTGAAATTCATTTTTTTTTCTACTTTACCAAATACCATATACTTATACAGTTTTCAACTAGATCGATATACACCAGGGCCAATCCCTTCCAAAATGATAAAAACCTAAAAAA